>JAJHUR010104510.1:0-29147 GCA_027495735.1 Lutjanus campechanus | reverse complement strand
TGAAGTTTTTTCCACCATGGTAGCAGCATTTATGGATGGTTGCCAGAATGACCCCTATGAACTTCTGTAGTGCGACATTATTGGTTGGAGTAAACTATCTTGAGACCTATTTGACTGATTGCTCTGCTGGTGCATGTGTATCGATATTGTGTGAAATGAGCATTGAAATCATTTAAAATATTCAGAATCTATATGTATTGAAAATCGATATGCCGATTACCATCAGCCTCAGCTGTGCTTTATATTTAGTGCTAATTAGTAAATGTTACCTTGCTAACATGCTAAACTAAGGTGGTTAACTTTGTGAATATTACCTGACAAAGCCTGGCAGAGCTGCCAGCACGCACACAAATATTAATATTTGCTGCTTTTTTAAAATAATAAACTTAATATCTATGTGTTTTGTTTAATTTGTCAGATAAAACAAGCAATATAAAGACTATTTTCCCTATTTTCAGACATTTATAGGCTAGAGTAAACAATTAATTGAAGCTACTACAAGGAGTTCAACTGTCTCAGTTTATTACTGATGTGTTTATGTGACCTACAGAAGTTTGCAAGAAGACTGGCCATTTCTGTAGGCCTACAGTTGTTCTTAATGCCTGCCACAGGGATGGATTCTCCATGAAATCAAATTAAATGAGCCTGTGTTTACATTTTTCTGGGCGAGGATACAGTGAGTAGTACGTTAGGAGATTTTTATTTAGATAAGTTTATTTATTTTCTGCTTGTGATGGCAGAAACACTACTGCTTTTGTCCACAGTGGCCTCCAAAATCAACACAATATGAAAGTTCCTTGTAGTAGCTTTAAAAACTAATTAGCAGATTGGTGCCTGGTGGCTCAGTTTGTGGGGTGTTCGCTGCATGTGCAGAGGCTGTGGGTCCTCTGCTGTGGCAGCGGGTTCGACTCCCCCCATGCAGCCCTTTGCTGCATGTCGTCCCTCCACTCTGTCTCCCCCTCTCCTGTCATATCTTCAGCTGTCATATCACAATGAAGGCATTAAAAGCCCCCAAAATATATACTGTGTATATAATTAAATGAATAAATAAATAAAATATTGGCAGCTTAATCAATGGTGAAAATACTTGTTTTGGGGAGCAATTAGTTACATTACAGGTTTTGTTATTTAGCCCAAAACATCACCCAAACCTTAAACTAACTGTCTAAGTTTAATCAAGCTTAGGTTGTCCCTATTTAATTACTTAATGTTGTTCGGAAAGGGTTCAATTAGTTTGTTCTTTAAAGGTAAAGGCAGACAAAACCAGGTCTGAACATCCTGTGTGACAATATAAGACAATTTTGTTGCACTTTATTTTGCAGTAAGATGTAACAAGCGTTAATTTGTATTAGATACGATAAAAACTAGAAATATGTTCTTGTTGGACAGTGTTAGACCCTTATTAGACTTTATTAGAGGGTCGTTAGGGATACATTACAACAGATCTGTACTGAAAACTGCAGTTGATTTGGTACGGCTTGTAACAGTAGGTGTATTGTGTCTAATTTGGTATAGCTTGTTGGTTACTGACTAGTACAGAATATTTTTACAGAATATATTTAATTTAATACAAAGCACAGCTTGTTACGTCTTATTAGCATACTGTAAAATAAAGTGTGATGAAAAGTTTGTAAAACTGTGTGTAAGTACTATTCTGACCAGCTGTTGTTTTGTGTCAGATTCATTTATCATTCCCAACAACAACACTCTTCAATCTTCTCTGTGTCTTTATTTCTCTCTGCACCATTGTTACAGCTGTGACTGACCTTTTCTGTGGCAGCCTGTCTAACTACCCTGGGGTATATGATAGCTGGAGGATAGGCTTTAATTGACGAGATAGCATTCCTGAGGTTGGGCAAGGTGAGGGAGAGGAGGAGTAGGTGCAGAGAAATGTTGAAAGTAGAAAGGTTACGCTCTTTAGTTGTCTTTGCTCAAGGTTGGGAACGTCTCCTCATGATGACGATGATGTGAAAGGAGTCAGTTTCTCTCTAATTTGAAGGATTTTTTCCAGCAGTGCCACTATATGGTGGTGTGGTCATTGGTTTTACTTCAAAATGAGGTTGCAGATGGAATTTTCAAAAATCTTCCTCCTCCATGCTCTGCCTGCGGTTAAAGACCACTTTAGAGTAGTTGTACAGTCAATTTGGGAAAGTCATTTTGAATTTATTCAGTGAAAACATGTTTCACTGCCTGACTGCACCCAATTGAGCCCAAGTTTTTTCTATGACCTTTTCTTCAGACTGTATGGATTCCTCTGTGGTTGAGCTGGAAACAAAACAATGGTGCCAGGCCTGAGAAAATGCTTCACTGCCTGCTTTAAGTACCACAGACATGCAACTCTTATCTCAACAGCTCACTTATCTTTGTAAACTGGAACAAGATAAATCTTTTTTAGTCTTGTCTCAACTCTAAATGAACTGTGAATCTTGCTTTGCTCCCTTACATTAATTTGAAAAATCAATTTAATAGAAAAAAATAACCCCATGGCACAATATTTTAATGTCTGTACATTAAAGTCAAAGGTAATCATCCACTGAGATGAATCACAGTTGTTTTCAGCAGAACAGACACAGAAGTGGGTTGTGATTCATTGTCTTTGCTGGAAGTTTATTTCCATCCGTCCAGAGGCTTCCATGTGTAGTGCAGCACATTATGTGCATTGGTGCGTTTTCTTTTTTCCTGGCCTACATGATTGTGGCACGTCACTTTCTTCTACTGCAGGGCATTAACCAGAGCTGAAACAGCAGGCAGAGACTCTTCAGGAACAGATCCCCACTTCAGCATCTACAGTACTTTTTACAATTGGATTTTAATCTGTGTAATATTTGCTGCATTTGTAAATCCTAGAATCCATACATCAGATTTGTGTCATACACTGCAGAATTTTGCTCATGTTAATATTGTTTGCATAACATTAGGAGTTAAAGATACAGTAAAATGAAAATGTGCTGCATTTTAATTCTGTGTCCCCGTGTTATTTTTTTATTTATTTCTTGGTCTATAAATACATGTTAAAATATAGTCAGAAAATAATTATTGTGAGTGTGTTCTTTTATCAAAAAGCCTTAAAATAATTTTATTACTCATCTTGAACACAGGATCATATACATAATATATCCAGTCAGATGTGATTTGGGCTAACTAGCTAAGCTAACAATGTTGGTCATAGTGGTAGCAGAGCAATTTCATGGGTCAGATATGTGGATTCCACTTTAAAATAATTAAATTATTATCACAAACGTGGGACAACTAGTTGACTATTGGTTTGATCTAACGACTACCAGTCGGGAGCAGCCCTGTCAGCCCCTCTCCCGGGTGAAATGATTCTTGTCAAACCTGCAGTAAAAGCTCTTCATGTTCTCTGCAGCTTCACACATTCCCCTGGTGTGAGGTAGCATGAGGTCGTTTATTTGGGAGGGCAGCCATTGTCAGAACACCTTTCCAAGTATCCCCGGCTTTGCCCACCAAGTAGAGCCTCACCACTTTCTCCTTATAAACTCTTTTGACCTCTTTTATTTCTTTATTTAGCCTTTCTTGAATGAGTTTGGCCTCAATCCTGTTGGCAGAGGTGAAGGCTATTTTCTTCAGGTTAAGAGTGTTTTTCAGATTCTTTGTGATCCAGACTTTACTATTTGAAAGGACAGTTTCAATTGGGACAATCACGTCTTCACAGAAAAGTATGTAGTCAGTGATGATGTCAGTAGCCGCCTCCAGACTGGTTCCATCTGTGAATGACACTGAAGTGTGCATTTGACTGAATTTACTATATATATATATACTATATTAAAGTTTTTCTTTGGTGGAGTTGACCAAAGTTAATATTTTTTAATCATTTGCTTTGTAAATCTGGACCTCTATGTATGCTGGCATCATTGTGTGAGTGCACACACAGAGACACACACTTTTGTGTACATTAAACTCTTAAAGGAGCATGTTGTTACTTTGATGTCTGCTTGTCTTTCTGTGAGGAGACACCATTTTGTTTTCATTAGAAAGTCACTGGTTCTAAAACTAATGAGTGAGACCTGAGTGAAGTTGTCCCCAACTCTAAAAAACATCCTCATCAAGGTGACCCTGAGTGAGATAATTTACTCCCATCTGGTTCAATACAATTGCACTTTGACCAACAGTAGAGGACAGTAGTTATACTGGGAATCTCCCAGATGGGAATGAGAGCAAACGATTTAGGCAATACCCTTTCCCCCGTCGGTGACAGTGTACTTTCCTCCTACTAATCTGGAATGATCTATACACCTTAGCACAGGTTCCTGCATGTTTCCAGATGTTTGTTCTCATTATCTAAGAATTACATCCTCACTAATGTCTGAGTAGTTGTTATGAGTAGGGGTTGTTTGAGGTGAGGGTAAAGCTGGGTGAACAGGTGTCCCAGATACCTGTGATGGAGGTTTTGATTTATAGCTCTGACTCAGACTTTACCCATTGATAGCACCACTATGACTCTTGACAGATGTATTGCACGTGATTGAGCCATATTGTGCCTAAATTACATTCCCCACAGTATCTCATTCAGTTTGTGATATGTGCGATGAAGGTCTGTCTTGTTTCAACGGAATATACCACAATTCCCTGCAGTCATTGTGTTTCATTGACTGTGATAGAGATCAGTGATTGAAGATGTGAAAGAAGATTTGCAGTGAAAAAGGTTTTTCTAGATGTTTGTTACAAGAATGCAGAGGGTGACTGAGCCTTTCTTAAAATTGCTCTGATCAATCTCTGTCAGTATCAGAAAGATGTAGGAGAAAACACAAACAGTCCAAGCTGACTAGTCAGAATTCTTGTCTTATCTCTATATTTGCCATAACCTTACTTCAGATTTTTACAGAGGCACACCTGAACGCTAAATTAGGACTCTCTAACTCAAATTGGATTGGGGGTAACTGCCAATTTGAGATGCCTGCCCTTAACTGCAGAAGTATAAATCCAGCTTAAATGCATTGCAGTGGTGGCACATGCAGAAGTTGTGGCCATTAGCTCCTTCAGACTATACCACATTTTTGTTTTAGTCTGTTATTTTTTCGGTTTTATTGCTGAAACATGTATCACCTATAACATACATACGCTCAAAGGCATTGGAAAAGGAGGTGTGGGGTTTGGATTAAAGAGCAGGAGACCTTGAGATGATCAACAATGCACACGGCATCTTTCAACCACCCAGCCGGATGATTGGAATGCACCACTGTAGGTTTTGTGACCATCTCAGGTGGAGAGGAGGAGAGCCGTGATAAAGAGCCATGCTAACCCTGCTGGGACTTAAAGCTGCTACTGGCTAATTTCTGGTCAGGAAAATGAGATGGACGAAATGGGACTCAGAGACTGTTGTGCCCACATCTTACAGAGACCTGCTCCACCACAACATCCGGGATCAAGCACTCAACAGGCATTCATCAGGAGGTGGCTGATGCTTTGTGCTTTTAACACAGTCACAGCTGATGGACAATGTTTCCCAGATGTTAAACTTTTAATTTGATGATGTCGAGCATGATGTCATCACTATCCTGTCGCAGCTTTAAGAGTACACTCAGTTGACTGCAGATCCCCATCGGGCAACAAATGGTGAAGAACCTGCTGCAATGCCACCATAACTGCCAGATGCAACAAGCAGAGATTTGCAAAGTTCTGTCCAAATTAACACGATTCCCACATACACTGTCAAGTGAAATACTAGACTGAATAGCTGACGGGTGCAGTGGTATTCAAGATTAGCTCTGGGCAAGCTGTAGGTCCTGTGATCGTGCACGCATGCACACACTCACTCACTCACTCACTCATGCACACATGGAAGCGATCCCTTCCAAATTTATGCCTTTTTTTCCTGGGTGTAAATGTGTAAATAATATATATATATATATACACACACACAACATATATATATACATATATATACTGTATATCTGAAGAACTATATATTGTTTTATTTTATTTATGGGACTATAACTTCTTACTTTGATAAATGTTTACAGGCACAACATCTGTCCTACCATACTATCTCAGTGATGGACTGCTGCCTCTTTCTCGTTCTAGCACTTTAGGGAGAACATATTCCTCTCTATTTGTAATGCTTGTACAACATTGCATACTTGATTTTTTTTTATTTTTATCTTGCTTACTTCACAAAATTTAAGACCAGTCTAGACAAACTGGTCCCTGAGGGAATAAGGTCAATTGTGATGACAGCTTGAGAAACTGAGGTACCAAGGTTTGACATGATTCACTTGAAATATTATCTCTGAATGTATGCATACTGTCATATTGGGGAAAGAGGCAAGGGAGACTGGCCAACTTCATTGATCTAATCACTTTCTCCAAGAGTGTGTGATGATCCGACACAAACATACCACATGCACACACACAGATAGAGTGCTTGAACAGCCTGAAATAGCAACATACTCTGGTATCTATATTGCTTGAACTAGACGTTCCCTTCAACAGCAGGCCTCTAACTGACACACAGGCTTCCCTCCTCGGATACAGACACTGTCACAGACACACAGAAACACCTACACTCTCACTGCCTCTGTCAGTGATGGATTATACTGAGAGGGGAATGAATTGGAGGATACAATGGAACAACGTTCATCTCGCCACAAGAGATGAAAGTTGTAGAAATGAATAGGCACCTTTTCCAAACAGGAGCATATAGTGAGATGTTCCTTTGTTTTGTTGTCATGTCTACATTGTGTGTTCCCATCTTTGATAACAACATATGTACTCTATCTTGTTCCCAAATAACTAGAGTGTATTGTTTATCAGTTAAAGGTAGTTGTTCCCAATGAAAATACAGCCCTGTTGTTTCTTTTCTTTTATCCACAATAGTGTGAAACTCATAATCCAGCAGCCAATTGCAAATTTCAGTCAGAGTTGCCAGTAAAGCTCTGTATTTTTTGATTATAACAAAGTCACTTGAACTTCCATAACAGGTTATGTCAGGCTCAGGTCAGGTGTCAATTTTGGCAGCATGAGTCTGGGTAGATCAGGTCTTAAGAATGTCGCTACGGTCTCAGTTTTTATGTCTGTGCAGTTGTGTAGACTCTGTATCTGAGACATGTCGCTAATTACAGGTCAAATAACTTAACCACATGGTAAACAGAATCATGTTTTTCAGGAAAAGAAAACCAATTATTATGATTGTGAACCTTGATCAAAATGAATGCGCACAGAAATGTATCCACCATCAAATAAATATTTACCCTAATCACAACAATTTCTAACTATGAGTTAATAATGCAAGTCCATCAAAATAAAACCCTGTTGTACATAAAACAACTCTTCTCCAATATACCATGCACCCTTATTCATAACCTCACAACCCTGATCACAACATGTAACATCATGAGTTAAACAAAAACAAAACAGCCTACATTTGTGGGACTGGCTGCTGAAATACTGAAGTGGCTCTCAACTGTTGGCTTGTCTTAGGTGATATCACTCTCTACTACAGATCCAAGTGAACTCTAGAAGCAGTAAAGATGTCTGTAGTGTGTGTGTTTCAATATTTTCCTTGCTATATAGAGGCTACACACATGACATCACAACATGTTATACCCCCTGAGTTGTAAAGGGCTACTGAGTGACAGCATTTAGCTTCAATGGCATGAAAACACAAAAAAAAAAATCTAAAATTGGAGAGAAATCAGAGCGATCTTTTTACGGACTACCAAAAGCTAAAGAAAAGCGAAGTGAATAGACTGCTGCAATTCACAGACAGAATCCAGGCACTGAAACACGGATTTGTGGTTGCCATTTTGTGTCAAGTATGTTGGATTCTTTTGGTAAAATCATAAATTATAATACTGTATTTACTATAATTACTCACTAATTAAATATTTGGCATCTTTCATTTATATTCTGTGGAACTGAGCCTTTTGTTTTACAAACGTGCTTTGCATGTCCTCACTGAAAACATCAGTGCTGCTGCATGTGAACAAAATATCTGCACTAACCTGTCCATATACAACCAGGATACCCTTTTGGGTCCTTGTCACTTTGATTTAATTTGGCCAACAAATCCTGCCTTTATGTGCAGCCAAACGTCAAGGCTTTTATATCTCTGTATTTCCCTGACATCAAAATCAAAGTACATATAAATGTCAGGAATTCCGGGCCACATGTCAGTGTCCATGGACCACTGTTTCTTTGGTAAGTTGTAAGGATCACTGTTGAGTCCAGCTGCTGTTAATTTAAGCAGATAATCATTTTCTCCCAGTTTCACAGTTTCCCCACTAAAGGCAGCCATGCTTCGGGATGTTTTGCCTCCTGAGGGAGCATGAAAGTGACGTCAGTACATACCCTCTATAGAACATGCAGGTAATTTTAGGAGGTAAATTAACCCTAGGAGATCTGATGCTTGCGTCAGCATATGAACACGTATGTACAGTATCATCATTCACTTGGCTGCCGAGAAGCATTGTTCATTCCCTGCATCTATGTAGAGAAGTCAGGGGGGAGCAGGGCCTTCGACCTCGTCCATGGCACACTGCCGCAGCCCCTGTCATGTGCAGAAACATGAATCGCACATCCATGCCTTGTCTCATTACCCACACTTGTGTGAACAAGCCCCCCCGTATGCTCATGGGCATACAGATGCACACATGCACACAGTAGCATGCAGGTGTTTTATTTGCATCTGGGAAACACACACACACGCATATTTAAAGCTTTTACCTGCACACTTACAGGCATGAACTGAGATGCACATGCAGACAGAGTCAGACTGAGGCCTGTGGGAGCGCTCCAGGCAAAGAGTCGGTCCTGCTCTGCTAACGAAACCTTCCTGCCTTTAGACCTCTCAGCTGGTGTACCCTTGAACTCTGCATACATCCCATCTGTACTCCCAGCTCCTCTCTGTGCTCCGCTCTACAGCCCAGCCTCCACTTCTGCCAGCGAATTCATTAACTGCACGTCTCATAGGTATTTATAGAAATGCAAGGCACCCTTGCCCGCTTCCAACAGACAAACTCATACAGAAAGTTATGGTGCATAGACACTGAAATACACTTAGTGAACAACTGAAGGGAAGTGGTATAATTTGACCTTTCAGTCACACTTTATTTTACAGTACACTAATAATATGTGCTGCTCTTTCTATCTAATCAGACAAAAAGTAGAAATATGTTCTGTTATGTAGACTTATTAGACTTTCTCAGGGGGGAATTTTATAACAGAATTGTACTGTAAACTAAAGTGTTTTATTTTCCATAGTTCAATCCGTATTAGACTTTTTGGAGGGTAATTTGGGACACATTACAACAGAACTGTACCTTAAACTGTGAAATCACATATCTGCTACTTCCCCATTTAAAAACAATATGTGAACCAAATCAAGCAAGTTAAGGCCAAAATTATAGAGGTAGAGGAATATTTTGTCTATTTGACAGCACAAACTTACTGTAGGTAGATCATGTGATCTGATCTAAAAAGTAGCCACTGGTCTTGAAGTAACTGATATGTTATTTCACTTTAGTTTACAGTGCAGTTCTGTTGTAATATGTCCCTAATTACCCTCTAACAAAGTATAATAAGGGTCTAGTAAAGGGTCTAATACTGTCTAATGAAGACTCTTCTTGCCCAGTTTACTTCTCTCAGAGGAACTACTGCTGTGAATCCAGCCAACACAAAACACTAAACAAATTCCATATTCACATTTTTTCTGCATCTGTCTTTGCGGAAAAAAAAGTTAAATTGCCACATTTTCCAGCCACAGCATCATTATCCTCCACACTTCATCCGTCATTCAGTGCGTACAAATAACATCAAAGATTTCTATTTCCACTCCAGCCTTACACAAGAGAGCTTTGGAGAGACAAATTATTGGTTCATGCGGCAAAAAGCTCTCGAAATTAATTTAAGGGAAATTAGAGCAGCTTCAGTTTACGTTTCATTATTCTGACTTCTCTCTGCTTTCCCCTGCTGTAAACTGCCGGGTAGTGCTCAGTTGTAAGTACAGGGCTGTGACGCAGAGTGTTGAAATTGTCATTAGTGGTGATCATGAGAGGGAGGTAATTGGTATTTGTGGGTACACACTAATTGCTGTGATAATATGCAGACCTTGGGTTTTTTTTGCGGCATGTTCTCCTGCAATTATCTGACAAGATCACTCGCTCAGAGAGGCAGAGCTATTGTGCGGGGCTGAGGGTGAAGATAGAGTTGCTAGGTTCAAATCCAGAGGCAGGATGTCGGGAGTCGGCAAATCAAAAGATGAGTATCTCTTCCTCGAGGCGCGAAAACAGATTCTCCCAGCAAAACAGAGATGAGAATGAGCCGTGATGAAGACGAGAACGGTGTTTCATGTGTTCCCCGTGTAGGAACAGCCTTTGGATATACCTCACTTCTAATGTATGAATGTGTCCTCACTGTTCGTTCTTAGTTTACTGTAGATTCAATATCCTTAAAAGCACAAAGAGAGAGCCAAACATAACGTGCATTAATGTGCATCTGTTTGTTTAAATTGTATGAGCTTTCAAAAATTAGAACTCAGAATTGAGTCCTGTCTTAGAAATCAGAGTAGACAGCAGAAGATGACAGAATTTGACGGTTTTGTGATTCAATAAGCTTCCAAAAACCTTTCTAAATATAGAGCTCAAATGATGAGCAGATAAATCAATTCAATTATTAGAAAAACACAAGCACATCTACTGTGCATGTGCGAGATAAGTAAACAGGACGCATGTTTCATGTACTGTATGTATGTATTGTATTCTCCATCTTTGGTCCTATTCTCATTAAGAAGTCACACACATTTTTCTTTCTCATGTTGTTCAGCCAAAGGCAACAAACAAATAAGCTCTTCCTCTTGCTGTCAGAAGTTCATCATCATGTTTCTTTCCCCTTAATTAATGCACGTGGAGAAGCGTGTGCACGTCCACTGTCCATATGCACAGATGTGGACAGCTGTCTCTGTCCACATCTGTACTAATTTATGATCAAGGCTTACAGCCATGCTAAAGCAGCTCTAGTGAGGCTGTACTTATAGGCACAGCAGTACTTTGAGCTAACATCAGCATTAACATGCTCATTATGACAATGATGACATGCTGATAGCTAGAAGGTGTAATTTTTTACCATGTTTGCCACCTCAGTTGATTTTGTTAGCATGCTAACATTTATTAATTATAGCACAAAGTACAGCAACGGCTGATTGGAATGTCATTAGTTTTGCAGGCATCTTATCAGAAACCAAAGTAGTAGAAACTGAAATTGCACTAGAAGAAAAGTTAAAGACATTCTATGCAACTGGAAAACCCTACCAATCATAAATAAAGTGTGTTGTGTGTGCATCAACACACACACCCTGCCCTCTGCCTGTATTTTCTTATTTTCTCATATTTTTACTGCACACAGGACATTTCTGGGCTTCAGCCTGTTTGGCAGCAGTGTGTAGCCCCCAGTTAATACAGCACACAGATGTTGAGGTTGAGACTATTAAAACATAACAACCAACAATTACATGGAATTCTCTGTCTCTCTCTTCTGCTCTCTGTCTGTGAGAGCTGCAGAGAGATACACACACACACAGGAAGAGCAGACTGAGAATCACTTAAGCTGTATTCACACAAAATCAGGCATTATGCAGAGGTGTGGGTGTTTATTTGTACTGTACAATGTAAATGCTGTGACACAATCAGATAATAAGGTTTTGTTCTTCTGATTCACTGCCTTGTTCTTGCTAAAGGTGCTCCCTCTCATTTACTGTCTATCTCTTTCACCCTCTCCCTCCTGCCTTGAGTTGGGGAGGAATGAACAGCTTTGAATGGTGTGTTTATTAACAATGCTGCATATTCTACCTTTAAGAGATCAGCAAAGTTTTTAATATCATTTGTGTTGTAGACATGAATGTCTGTGCCAAATTTCATGGTGATCATCCAACACTAGTTGAGACATTTCACCAAAAAACAAAAACGTGAACCTCATGGCAGCCCTTGAGCAGAGGCTTTCAAACTGTGAGGCGTGCCTCCCCAGAGGGCCCACAGAAGTTCAAGGAGGGTTCAGAGGGAGTCTCTCAGAGTGAGATGTGAGGCAACGTTAGTGCATAAGCAAAAGAGAAAGGTGCAGGAAGTGGCCCACTGATTTGCCCGGCTTTTCAACACTGTCAGCAGTTGCACAAGCAGCAGTGGCTGTAACACACACTGCTCATGAAGTAATGAGGATACTTAAACTGGCAAATGATTTGTTTACTACAGACATCACATCCCAAAACTTTTGATCAGACCTAAACGTGATGTTTTAGAAATCACCCCAAAATATCCCAAAGTAGGCTTTTAGGGGAGCTCATGTCCTTTTCGGGGGAGCTGAGCTCTCCGTAGCTCCCCCATAAACTGAACCATGGCCACTGGGCACAGTCTTTGTATTTTGTAAATTTGCAGAGGCGGGGCAGCACTAACTCATCACTTGGCAGTCCCTTTAAATATCTAGGTGAAAATGCTGCTCACATCTGCCACTGTGAAGTGCACATTTGTTTATCAGCAGCTCTCATCCATGATAGCTCACATCTCCCCCGAGGACCAAACACATGCTCCCTCCACTCCGGCGCTGAGACGCCTGGTTTCTGGAGCAAATTAATTCCCAGTTGGAGAATGACTGTTATGAATGGGCCGGGCGAGAGAGATGGATGGGCTACCCATTCTTCTGCACAGCCCTCTGCTCCCAGTAACAAAGATGCTGGGGCTTGTCCTACTTTTGTGGGAGGAAGAATGTGGCTTTGTACAGTAGCTCAGGGGACTCTCCATGTGGGGCTGCAAGGGCTGCCGTGTTAACAGACTCGGAGCGGAAAGATACCCAGAGGACATCCACCAAGAGATGTTGAGCTGTGACGCTGTGAATTTGGGTGCCTCACATTGATTATATCCCTTCTCAGATACAGGCTTCTTGTTTGAGGAAGCCTGCTACACTGTGTTGACATTTGGTGTGTGCATGTGTGTGTGAGACCAAGGCCGCCCCATGACATTCAGCCTGAGACTCATAATATTGTGCAAGGCTTGTGAGCTGCTGTAACACTTATCCTCTGTCACCATTTCTGTCAAAACTCAGAAGCACGAGTTTATCTGAGCATAAAATAAGAAACACAAGTCTGACGTACAATGTGACGCACACAAATATCTTTCATGCAGAAGAACTGCACATTTATACCACAATGCATCTCTGGTATCTGGTGAAAGTTCTGCAACTCAAACTCATCACATATTAATGAAACTTCAAATTAAAAACATTGTAGAAAAGTGTGATTTTGTGAGTTTCAACAAATCCCATATGGACACAGAAAAGGCGTTCTCTCTCTCTGTGGAGAGGCTGCATCACTTCCTCTCTAGGGAGGGTGGGTGTGACATTTTCTCCTTTACAGACTGGTAATCTTGCTGGTTAAAGGGATAGTTCAGATTATTTGATATAGGGTTTTTTGAGGTATTTATCCATGGTCGCTTAAACTGATATTGGTATGTTTTTTTCTTGAGGTAGACCCTTTTGGTGGCTAAAATGCCTTTTGTTGCTGACCTTGTCCACAGCAGTGCATTGCTTCCATGCTGATACTTCTCTCTGCTTCTCCAAACTGGGGGGAAGACTGCCATCCACTGTAGGTAATACACTGATTGCTGATAATTACTTCAAAAGGCTTACATCAAATAATCATAACTATCCCTTTTTTAATTTCAAAAAGAGTGAAATAAAATTTGCAAAATGTGGTATGTCCTCTGAAAATAATTGGAAAATATTGAAAAATAAAATATTGTATGGGATTGTAAAATAGCTTATATTGTAGCTTTGAGTGGACATATTGTTAGTTGTCATTGCCACTCTTCATCCATCACATGCTTAAACCAATTATCACTATCATCTGTAGTCTGGTGGCAGAGCTGTGATCTTGGTTACTAAGTTTCAGAAATGTTGATACCACAGTGGGGTTGAATGTTCAGATCAACTCCCTCATGAAATAAAATTCCACTTCCACATTTTTTTTCACACAGAAACACATCAAAACATGCATCCATTTCAATATAGTATCGAATATCAATAATTTCATTGCTAATTTACATAAACTTAAGACACCTACAATCTCTGTATCATTTACAAAAGCTAATACAAAAGCTATTAGAATATATGTACTGTAATCCTGAAGGCCTCTGTCTGTTTGTCAGTCAAATCGATGAATGGCAGTCAGACAAAATCTATAATCTGGCTCAAATCATAATAATCAATAACAGAATGGATTTGTTCTATTGAATATAAAAAGAATCTCCATTGCATTATGGTAGCCTTTAGCAGAGCATCAATGATCAGACAATAACCAGTGTGAGGTCATTAAAGGGCAATTACATTTTAGACTTTTGGCTTAAATTATAGATTGATGTGGTGAACAATGACGGCAATAGCAGATCACACTTTGATTCATAAACAGTGGAGATTAGATACCATAAAATCAAACTGTTGGGAAAAATATTTAGTTTTCACTTCCCTTTAACAATTAAATGCTTCACTTTGTGTTTGTGAATCTCTGTCAATCCCTGAAGATGTAAACAATTTTATGTAATCAATCTAAAAACACAGTTTCACAATTCTCAGGAAGCCCACTCTCATCATTTCAGTCCCCTCACAGCTCGATTCTGTCTCTCTCTCTCTCTCTCTCTCTCTCTCTCTCTCTCTCTCTCTCTCTCTCTCTCCCACACACACACACACCTGCACACAGACCCACACTCCTACTGTCAAAATTTGACTGTAATGAACTGTAGCACAATGTATGATGGAGACCCAGGAGGTCCTGATCTCAGTCAGACAGCAGGAATTCATCATGTGAAATTATGTCGCTGGGGCACAGATTAGATACGATATTAGATTATAATTTACTTAAAAATGAACATAAACATAAAACAAAATGATTGAGAGCATGACGATAGTGTGTGCCTCTTCATCCCTCTCTCTCATATCTCCTTTCATCATTCACACCCACATCTGTCCCTAATGTTCACATTTTTAATTATTTTATAGGATGGATGGTGGGTGGTAGGAGAGCACAGATGAACAGAAAAATGACCAAATTCTTGTGCTATGTGGGCAAAAACAACAACCCCTGTTTCCTCAATCAGCTTATAGCACAACTGCTGCTGATGTATGCTTGAATCCCTCTTAGTCTCCCTCTAGTCCGCTTTACGAGCTCTGCAAGCTGCTCAGGGCCTCTATAGAGCCTTAACTACCCAACCAGGGACAGAGAGAGATTCCCAGTATGCCCCCCACTGTAACCAGTGGCTCAGGATGGCTGCCAGCCACCTGGGTGAGCACAGCGACATAGTGCTGAAGAGACCAGATAAAAAAAAAACAGGATTTGCAAACTTCACTGTGCCTCTTTAGTTTCTTTATTCATGAGCAGAGAGAGACAGAGTTTCTCAGAGTAATTCACTAAAATGTCTGTAAAAAGACAGAGAGACAGTAACAACAATGCTGGTTTCAGACCAGAAATTGTATGAGCAAACATTTTGTGTGTACAGAACGCAGAGCAGACAACTAGGATGTTCTGGATTACATTTTATTGTAAATTATCGCAATATTAATCTTTTAATCTGGTCTCCTTCTGCCAAGCAGCTACGATACGTTCAACTTCAGTCAGAGAAGCACAAATTAATTTTTCCACTATTGTTCTCGATGGTAAAATTGGCACTTTCATAACTGCCACCTCCTGTCAACGCCCGAATACCACTGTGGTATTGACAGGAAGATCAAAGCTGCACTTCAGCTGCAAAACCTGCCAGGAACCCCCCACCCTCCTCCCACTCCTATGCTTAGTGATTAACAATTCTGATTAATATTTATGAAATGGGAAAAAACACATATATACCAAGATTACGGAGGGAATCTTTATAGAAATGTGGACACCACTAATGGAAGGTACAGTAATGAGGCAACACTGTGAGTGATAGTTGAAGGATAATGTGCTTAGTAACAGTGACGCACTGATGGTGAAATTTTGTGCCGATACCAGTGTTAAGAGTAACAATTTGGCTGATGCCATACTTGTTTTTTTGTGGTTGTTTATTTTGTTTTTGTTGTTATTTATTCCCCTTTTTTGAGCCAAGGAAAGATTGTACTGGAGTTGTGTCCAGCCAGTGGTTTCTTCTCCAAAACAGCAGCTGGATATGCTACTGTAGCTACTGCTGTCTGAGTTCAACAGCAAAAAAGCAACACAACATGTAGTGAGCGCAAAATCGCCCACTGTTGTTGGTGAATGTCATCTTATTGGCTGATAGGCTGGTTGCAGTCAACAAGGTGAATATCGTTATCCTTATTATCTGTGTATGTTTGTTAAATGTGACAATGAATAAAGAAATAATTGAAAAAACAAAACAAAAAGCAAATATCAGCTGATACTGATGTTCAGCTGAAAAATCAGTAAAAATCATCTACTTTGTAAGGAACTGGACTGCAGGTGATACCCTGAGGTGGTTTATGACTTTTTTAAAGAAAGAAAAAGTAAAGTTAAAAAAACCCCACAAAACTTGTAAGGTGAACTTACATGCAACCCATGTTTAGTTTTATTTTTGATATGTTTGTGTTAATTATGTAGGTTATTTCCAGTGTTGGTACAGTTGTTTCAATTGGTTTTCTTTTATTCTTATACATATTTTGACGTTGAACTGTTTGGATGAATAAGATCAAATAAGTTCTGCAGAAGCAGTTTGTATTTCCTTGTGAAGGAATATTCCATATCGCAAAATTGATTTTAATACATTTTGAAACATTTAAGCAGCAAGTAAACATCTTCTTTAAAGTAAGATTTTCTTCCTGTTTGAGTAAGAACAGTGAAAAGAAAATTTCTCTTGAGTTTTTTGACGGTATTTCTGATATTTTGTTGGGGTAAGTTGTTAAAGTTGAAGACAGAAATATTAACCTGCACTACACTTGACCTCACATAATTTCCCTCCCAGCTTTACTTTCAAACAATGGCCTGTAAGTATTCGCCTCTTCTCCTTCTAATTATCGTTTGGTGTGGAAATATCTTTCCTTCTCTATTTTGCATTTTTTTCTCACACTTTCCTGACTCTAGGCTCAAAAATACAGTGACTGAGCAGCTTCAGGCTGTGTTTCTTGTAGACATTTAGTTTCCTGCCCTGCCACACACGTCTTCAACAAGGAGAACAGTACTGTCTGTGGAGCTTTCGTTCCAGCCGGATACCACCTGATTTCACTCATTATCCCAGCTCCTGAAATAGTCAAGCCTATTAAATCACTCTTAATCAAGACCATGGTTCATTAAATCAAGGAGACTTTAAAACAGTCTCTGTGGAAAAAGCGTTCAGGACCCCTTTGTCATGCATGTGGTTGACTGACCACCGCGACTGTGGGAGACGTCTGGATCAAACAGTGAATAAAAAGACAAGCTTTAGAGGACTTAAACCAGAGGTCAGCATCCTCGAATGATGGCCTGATGGACTGTGCAGCCATGATTGATGGGTGCGTGTATTGTGGTGCGCAGTGCAGAGACTCCCGCTGGTGTTGTGATGCCCTGTCGACTTGTATGTTGATTATTGATATGATTGATTGCTCTGCTTTGTTTTGTCTGTTTATTCTGCAAGATCTCTTCAAGGGGTTTCCTCCATTAAACACTGCTTATTTCTTTTTCTTTTTAGCATTGATTGGAATATTTTAAACCATTAGGACTTGTAACATGTTATTTTGCGTTTCATAAAACACACCTGATTATGCTAATTAACAGCATTTTAAAGGGATAGTTTGGATTTTTTGAAGTGTGTATGAGGTACTTATCCATAGTTAGTGTACAGTGTACGCTGTTTGGCTAATTAGGGCCCAAATCCTCTGGCCACTCAGGTCAGAAATTATGCTGTCTTTGCCGATCGATGATCAGCATTGTTACATTGGAAAATAAAAGGATGGGGGTCCTTTCAGTCTGCCTCCATCAGGGTGGACAAACCTGACATACAACTACCCTATTGAATCTTCAGGCAATGCATTTCAAAGATCTGTCACTTTATATATATCTTCAAGACAATTTATTTAGCTGTTTTGGTACTGTTGAACCAAACTCCATTTTAAAAGCAGGTGTTTTACAATAGTGACATATTTTTCACAGTAAAATCCTAAGTTACAGCATCACAGGCACTATGGACACATTTTACTTTACTCAGTAACATTATTAACTAACCTGTGATGAAGTGTTTGACACAGACACTGATACTGACTGGCTGCTTTAACACTGCTTGTTTTCACCCAAAGGAAATCTGATTGTCACAATGAAGTTGAACTTTACCTTTAATTATACTGTATATTTCATTTTTAAATCTATTTAATTATCTATTTAATTTATCAACTATTGCTATTTTTTAAATTTCATTCTTAATAATCGTCTTCGTGATTGTAATTCTGCAATCAAACATCATGCTAATAAAGCCTTGAAATGAAAGTGACCAGGCCTTCACCAGGCCTGACTGAGGAGAAACTGGAAACACAAAGAGATGCACTCTGTTACCACAAATATCCACACCACCAAAACAGAGCAGAAAACAGGAAATGCAAATAGAGACAACTGATTCTGAACAACTCAGCGGTTTTCATGTTGTATCAGTGGCCTATTTATTCTGGCAGTGTGCTGGAGGACAACCTCTGAACAAGCAATCGTTCACCCAACAAACCAAACTGTATAAACAAATCAGGAGCCTAATGAAAAGATGGTGTGAGATCTTAAGAGACTCGATCTACTTCTGATCAACGGTAGCATCCATCCAAGTCTCACCCCGGGGGACTTGGAATATGGTAATCAAATTATGTAATCATGTTGTGCTTAACTGAGCAAATATCCACAGGCCTTGGAGCATCACTTCCATTAAGCCAGGATGTATTTTATACGCACTGTACAAACGCTCTCGTGATTAGATCCACTGTAAACATGAATACACAAGTAGGGAAACTACCACAGCAATTACACTTCAATCTATAATGTCAAAATGTTACAAGGAAGTGCCAACTGAAGGACTATGAATGAACATAAACTCAAGGTCTTTCTTATATGTAGTACATCAAAGCAAATATATACAGTAGAGTGACTGAAACAATATCTCTTCTTGTTTGATAAAGATGAGCAGCCATGCTGAATCAGCTCCCCTTCGCAGCATCTTCAGTTGCACCTTCACAGAAAGAGCAATGAAGCTGACATCCACACCTCTGAATCGCCTTTTTTAACAGCATCAATCTCCTCCAACGCTTGATACAGCAAGGTGATCCTCTGCTCGCAAAAAAAGGAGCAACACACACTTTGTTTCATCCAAACATTTCTATAGCATGCTGACAACACCTTTACCTACATGTTTATGATACAAAAAGCATGAAAAATTGAGTCCAGCATCATATTTTTGCCAAGCAGCACTGGTCACACCAAACTCGGATATTACCCATATAGTCGACACATGCCAACCATGAGAACATGATTTGGCGTCATTCGTCAGAGTCATGCCAAGATATTTGATCCACCCAATATTGTATCATCGTGCACAGCAGATCTGCAGCAATTATGCAAAAATGCTACTGTGCTCATGGAAATACCTTACGCTCCACGGATTACACCTCCACATCAACCCACCCGTATAGACTCGTCAGGTCACAGAGAAATGAGAAGGTCAACAAATGAAAAATAGGATGAAAAAAGGAGAGGGAAAGATGGGACATCCTTATCTTGTTCTCACAGCCGACTGCCTCCTGAACTGCAGCACCATAAGCTGACAAATCTTTCAAAATGACAATCGTGTAATAAAGAGGGACTTACAAATGTATCTACTACGAGGAAGGAAATCTGATAGCTCTGATTACGAGTAACTGACTGATGCTGCATTGCTGTTACATCATGAAGTGTGTACAGTATGAGCTTCATTTAAAATTCCAAACTATGAAGACCAACATCTCTTAATGATTCATGCCCCAAGCCTGCATGCAGACTCACAGAAAATTATGTAAAAATGAGGATCTTAGAGGCCGTGCTCAACATTCATGTCAAGTTTTACTAAGTTTTAAAGGGATAGTTCAGATTATTTGAAGTGGAGTTGTATGAGGTACTTATAAGTGGTCAGTGTGTTATCTACAATAGATGTTGGTCGACACGCCCCCAGTCTGGAGAAGCAGAGAGGGGCCTCAGCTCTGAACAAAGCAGTGTACTGCTGTGGACAGCAGCAAAATGTATGTATCATTTTCAGTGTATGCTATATTTAGAATATTTTCACCACTTTACTTTGCTGTCAGACAGCTTTTTCTGATGGAAATCGCCACTTTATAAACCAGATGTCACTCTCTTAAACCAAACACACTCCACTGGAAAAATCATTTAACCTTGTAGAACTCAACACTTGCCGGACTACCACTGCAGAAGTCACTCAGTAACCCAAACAAACTAACAGATTGAGGCAGCAGTAGACGAGCAACTCCCATGTTCTGCAAGGTAAAATTACTGATTTTGCCAGTGGAATCTGGTTGGATTGAAGAGAGTGATACTTGGATTACATAACAGCAATTTCCTGTCAAAAAGGGCTCTCTGATGGTAAAGTAAAAGTGAAAATGTACTAAATGGCATAAACTTTAACTGATATAGATTTTTTTTAGGTGGACCATTTTTTTAAGTGGTGAAAATAGCTTTTGTTGCTGACTCTGTCCACAGCAGTGTATTGTTTATCTTCCTATCTGGTGCCCCTCTCTGCTTCTTTAAACTGGGGGAATGCTGACCAACATCTACTGTAAGTAATACGCTGACTATTGATAAGTAGTCTGATGCACCGGATGCACACTGATCGTATAAGTCCTGCCATTGGACGCAGCACCTGCTATGTACATTTTCAAAGTTCCTGGGAAACAAGAACAACCTCATAGTTGCAACCTACACACTGGAAACAGAAAATTAGTGCCTGGAATGCTAATAGTACAAACATAAACAATACCAGAGCTCACCTCCTGACGTGCAAATGTTCCACCACAACAAATTCCCCCTTGACATTATTTTGTTGCAGCACCATCACTGCATCCCGGGCTTAGCACACCCAAGACCTTTGTGATTGGTTTAAAGAAATGCAAACAAGGCAGGGCGTTTTTTTCCCCCTATAGCAGAATATTTATGTGTGTTGCCAGACCTTTCTCCAGTGCTGAGCGCTGTGAAGAGAGGTCTGGCTATGTGAGACTAATCAATAAGAACCTCATACATCCCTACTTCAAATAATCTGAACTATCCCTTTAAGGCATTATGGCTTGAATATAAAGCATGCAACATGTGAAAAATCTCCCCTTTCAGGACACATTTCAGGAAGTCCCTTTGTTCGGAAAGCAGACCTAAAATTTGCCTAAATTTGCATTTATAAAATACTGCTTTTGCACAAACATCATAATAAATTATTAAATACAGTACAAACATGTTTCTAAGCCTTTACTTTAAAAGAAAGAGCTCCATGGTTAAAGTTTTGGAAATTTCTTACATGTCTGTAGCTGTCATGATATAACAAACCCCGCCCATTCAACACACAGGCAATACATTATCTCCAGGTCTGGCTGTATTACTCAGAAACTCAGGTATAGCTTTAACTTCCTATGCACACACACACACACACACACACACACACACACACCTAAGCACACACATTTCACTTATTAAAGGAGAAAGCTAAATCCATCAGTTATACAAGTGAGCGTCATGGCGAGAGATCCAATACCAACAGATAGAGCGTCACCAGACATTTGCTGCTAAATTGGCCCCATATAATGGCTGGGAAACAGCAGCATCATGTTTCACTCATGATCTAAACATGGCACAATGTCATGACCTGCATGCATGTGATGAGAAACATGTAAAGTGTGAGATAATTGAAACATTGTGGGATGAAACATGGAAAACTGTGACTAGAAGATTGATTGTTGTTTTTTACATAGCATCAGTATCACAGGCTTTTCATTGACCCTTAACAAACACACTCCAGACAAGAACTGCTGACCGCTTTTTTCATGCATTTTCAATGAACACTGCTGCTTGAGTAATATATCATGAAATATTAAATTTTGGTCTTAAATGCTCCTGAGTACTGAGTCAGGAGTGGTCTTTTATTACATAATCAACTGTCTGGGAGCTGAAGTATCTCTGTCAAACAACAGTATCTATTTCAATCCATGCATCTGAGCCACTGACTGATTATTGTTTTGCACTGTGAGTTTATTGTGCTGAAAGACAGTGTGTGATTATATTGTACATCAAACATGTCCTCTGATTTCTGCAGGAGGAGAATAGCTGAGGCATGATCGGGCTCTTCATTATTATTCCAGCATGTTTTGATCATTTTCTGCCTATTTTTTTGGTGTCTGGGTTGAGTTTCAGTCTTCTCTCGTGATGTAACACAAAGTATATTGTCAGTACTGTAGTTTGCTGTGCGAAAACTGACGTCAGGATGCATGACGTCACGTGTGCATAAGCATGCATGTTGAGAAACTAATGATTTGTTGTTCCCAGCAGTGTGAGGCTGCCCTGCTTGTATGCTCACGCCTCCTGTTTACCTTTGTCGTGCACCTGCATGTGCAATAGGCGCGCTACAGTGCTTCTTTCTCTGTTTCATCAGTGAATACAGAAAATAATACATGCCTTTATAAGCTTTTAGAGTTGCTTGGCATCTATTTAAACCATACTGCCTTTTCAGCTGTAATTGGTCAGAGCAGACGTGTCTCGGTTAGGTAAGAGGTGAAAATGAGCACATTTTCTTTCTTAAAAACACCATGCATGCCTCTGTTTTCAGCTGATTGCGGGAATCTCTACTTGTCTCGCACTAAACATGATTATCTCATGTTTCTTGTGTAAAGAAATGCCCTTTACATGAACCCGGTCCCGTTCACATCACTCCATTTGTTCCATCACAACTAAAACAGTTCATTTTCATGAGACAAGGCTGCCGTCTTACCTGTAAATGCCCCTGGTACATATTGAGCACACAGTCAGTCGCGGATCTCTCCGTCAGCGGATCTTCTTCAGACTTCTTCCAGACTTGTGAGGCAGATTGTTGTCAAACTGAAAGTGCGGACATGAGAAGCTGTGGACAGCGGAGTTTTGTGGAGGTCCAGAGCGGAGCGGAGCTGTCCTCTCCTCAGGTGCTGAAGCTGCTCACACTTTGCGCTTATCCAGGATTTTTCTGTGCGCGGTGACACAGAGGCGCGCCGGGCGCAGGAGGAGTGCGACGTCGGACCGCACTTTTACCTCTTTCCCTCACACTGTGCTCACGCTGGGTTGTCACAAGTAGGTTATTAAAGGTTATTAAAAAGCAGGCTATCGGATCTTGTAGGAAAAAAAAAAACACCGCGATTTAAGTCTTCATCCTGAACGTGTTGCCGTTTTCCACGTACGTCTCCTCCTATACGTGTCTCTCAGCTCGCCTCTGTCTCCCTCTGTCCTCTCCTCCTCTCTCGGCTCTGGTATAAATGTTTTGACGCTCCTGCGGGTTCAGTCTCTTCTTATAGTGCGCTCCTCTTCCCTGTTTGCCAACTACTCCCTGTGACCCAGCCCTCTGGTGCCTCCTCCTGTGCTGACGTGCTCCACAAGGAGGCACACAAGAACATTTCACTCACACTTAAGAGCATGATCACAAAAACGCACAGAAAATGTCCAAAATG
Organism: Lutjanus campechanus; assembly: GCA_027495735.1. Classification (NCBI taxonomy): domain Eukaryota; kingdom Metazoa; phylum Chordata; class Actinopteri; order Lutjaniformes; family Lutjanidae; genus Lutjanus; species Lutjanus campechanus. The sequence continues at coordinate 5,519 of JAJHUR010104510.1, read as the reverse complement.
TACAGTACATGCCATTAATTCTGACTTATTTTGGTTGCATCTACTGATCCATCTTTAGTTATACGCCATATGTTTTTCTTTTACATCCTGTAAACAACACCTTGCAAGCTTTTTTGTTTTTCAAAGTACTTTATTAGTTTTTCAGGTTATACAAAATACAATTTTAAAAACAGTTTAACAAAATCCCACCCCACAAGTAGCCCTGCCTTGTTGCACCATGGGGAGAATATCTATACATTTGAAATGTCTGAGGCCTCCATCTTTTCCACTTAATTCAGAACTGGTTGGTGTAGAAATTGAGGGCACAGCCTCATAACATTTTTTAAAGTCAGATGATATTCTTTAATCCATACATTGAAAGTTGAAGGAAATCTTTCTTTCCAATTAAGCAATACTCGTCTCCTAGCCAGGAGCTATGTTTGTTTGAAATACAGTATTTCTCAGTATTTTTAAATCTTCTTAGATACATTTTATACATACCTACGTTGGTCAATTGTTCAAACATGTTTATGTTCCTCTCTCAGTTCTCTTTTTGATATTATTATGCAATGTACATACAACACATAAAGATTTCCTAATTAAATGCTCAAAGCAAACTGTGCACAGACATGTTATTTGTGATATTTGCATCTGATGAACAAATTACTTGTTATTCTCAGCTGTCCAATTAGTGGAAGAAACAATTATATAACCATTCAAGTCATATAGTTTCCAAATAATTATGTAAGAACAAATTACCCATATCAGTGTGCCAAAATACTTTTTTCTATAAACCAAATCAACATCAGCCACATGTTAATGAACACAATTTTTCATACTAGTCAATATGCAGTGAAAGGAATAATAGATGTTATTGAAACATCTGTAAAGTTTGCAAAATGGGAATAAATGTTTTATTTATTGTCCAGACCCCTGCAAGTTTCCACTTTTGCAAACCTGCCACACACTTGCAAAGTTCAGTATTGATTGACGACCCGTTACCAGCCATTATATCTAATTCAGTTTCAGACCGGACCGCCCTGACACGTTAATGTAAGACTCACGACCTGAGTAGGAGGACCCGGAGGCTAATCAAATATGGCTTAGGCTGGCTGCTGAGTAGTACAGGCAACAACTGTGAGGATGCACAACACAGACGTAAATGAATGGTAATAAATAAATAAGTAAGACCACACGTGGACGTGGTTTACTGGGAGTCATGTTAAATCAAGAAAATGTGCAAATGTTGTGCCTACAAAGCATGAAAATGATTTGATATTGTCAAGTCAAGTCCACTTTGTTTTTAAAGCACATTTCACATGATGAGCATAAAATCAATGTGCTTCAAGATACATGATACTGTACATGACACAACATAAAATAGCTTATAAGATAAGAAAGTATTACATATATAAAAACAGGTAGGACATGAGAAAAACGTACAAAAAGATATTATTATTATCATCATTGTTAAAAAGGTGAGATAATAACAATAATAATACTGATTCTTAAAATAAATAAGAAAGAAAAATTAAACAAAATACACAAACATTGAAATATAATTGAATATTTCCACATCCTCATACTACAGTTTTATTTAAATCTTTCTCCCATTTTATTTTAATAATGAGCAACTACAGATAGAAGAAATATTTATTTGCACTGCATTATTTGTGCTCTCCAACATATTCAGATTCAGGTGCGTCCCATCTGAACTTCAGCTTTGAACGGCCAGGAGACAGAGATTCAACCAGTGCAGGTTAGCAACAAAGTTTGGAAATGAAGACTGTTAATTATCATTAACTTATTTACACAGCTATGAGGGCAAAAATATTTTCAAGTTCACCTTTAGAAGAGTCACAAATAGGACATCTATGGCATGGTGATACCTGAATGTGATGAATACTTCCAAAGAAAAACACCATATCAGAGAGCATACCTTCAACAGTAAGTGCAGAGGTCCTTCGTCAGAACCCTCTATGAGTTGAGTGAGAACTGTGACTTTGGAGATAAAAAGGGCAAACACATCAGAGACAGACTGGATGTCCACATTCATAACAAAGAGCACTCCAGGCAACTACAGCTCATATCCAACCTTACCCTGGAAACTGTGCAGATGGTACGTCAAGCAGAAAACGTAGCATAAGTATAAAGCCCCAGCCAAATGTCCAGCATTAGAATTTGTGGAAAAGGCCATTGGAAGAAAAAAATGTTACATACTCAAAGTCAGCTAGGGTCCCATAAGTGCAATACTAGTGAGGAGATTCAGGAGAATTTTTACCTAGGAAACCCAAAGTACCTGGTGGCCATGGACAGCTTGTCACTGATCACAAGCCTCTTTTATCACAAATTCACAGTAAGGATTTGGTGCAATGTCCTGATGTGGCTGATGGAGTAATATGCCATAGCAGAGTATGCGCCAGAGAAAACACTGGACATTACTAATGCATTGTCACAGCCCAGTAAATGAAAGAAACAACACAGATACAGACGTTGCTTGTCATGTAAATCCACAAACTGTAGATGATAAAGTCTGCTACACAGAGGGATGAGCAGCTGCAAAGTGTGCTGAAGCTGATCAAAGGTGGCTGGTATCACACACAGTGCAAAAGACTATTACACGGTGAAAAACTCATTGTCAAAATGTGAGGGCCTTATCACACTAGACTGTCACTTTGTAATTCCACAGTCAATGAGAATGGAAATGTTAGAGAGCATACATGGCAGACATTAAGGCCTGTCAAAATGCAGAGAGGAGGCCAAGGAAACTGTGTGGTTGTCTATAATATCTGGCTATATTGAATGCATAGTGGAAACCTGCCAGGAAAGCAAGCGTACACATCGCAAAGAGTCACTACAACCTACACCTCTGCCACTGACATATGTGAATATCAAGGTACGCGCTACATTGTCAGAATATTACTCATGCTTGCTTAGAAATCTTGCACCTGCCTTCTACCACAACAGACCATGATGTAATTGAAACCAACATTTTCAAGATTTGACATTCCTAACAAGTGATCATGGTCCACAATACACAAGTGAGATCTGGAAAGACCTTTGCAGACAGTGTGACATTGTGTGTGTCTCGCAGAGTGCTCACAACCCTCAGGGAAGTGGACATGCATCCTCAGACACAATGACCCATTATTAGCTTTAATGTGCTGGTGTGCTGGTGTAAGCCCAGCAGAACTGCTAGTGGGACAAAAGATTTGACCCACGCTCCCCTCACTTGAAAAGAATCTGAGGCCTCATTACTGAAAAAGATGGAAAAAATCCAATCTTTCTAATACAGGACAAAAACCCTTGGCCATGTCTTGTCCTATCTTAGACCTTGTATCTTATCTTAACTTGGGAAATCCTAACTAGAATTGGAAACTTGATTCTTCGACCGGCACTCATCCTGACATGCCTATATCTGTGTTTAAAATGTACAGAAGACTGTCTGTATCCATGACAACAGCTGTCTCACTTCACTTGCGAATGGACAAGAAAAGACGAGCGTCCAATTAGCTTTGATGAGTCAAAGGAGTTAATTGTGTCTTGAAGGAGAGGAAACACCGCCTATTTGTGAATTTTCTTGCCAATTATCAACCAATGATAAGGATTTGAACAGGCTGAGCACTTTGATCAAAGTCCAAATTAATCATCTTGGGAGTCAATATACACATTAATATGTGATCCGGGAAATTTAATGCATCATCATAATGTTTGATTAGCCTTTCAATTATAATAATTTGTGTTCATATTGTTCTCTATTATTATTTCCATACAGACCTATCAAGACAGTGGTACTGTCATTTCTGACAGTTATTTTGAATTTAGGACAGTATGTGTGCCATTCCCAATTTAGGATTCCTAATTTAGGGAAATCTTCAGTTAGTCCACTTCTGTAAAAGTCCTATCTTAAGACAAGATGGGATGTTTTTCTTTAATACAGTTAGGAAACAGATTTCTATAATACCCAAAATTTTAAATGTCATCCTGAACTGATAGGATTTCAGACTCTGTAATGAGGCCCCTGGTCCCTAAGTGGCCTGATAAAGCCCTCACCAGATGCTGCAACGCCAAGGCTAAGAAACCAGCATTTTACTTCAAACAGGAGAGTAAAGGATTTTTCTGTCTTACAACCAAGAGATCCATCAATTCAGTTTTTCATATACATGGAAGAGGATCAGAACCACAGTGTATTGTTTCGTATGCATTAATTTTTATAGTTTAAAGAATTACAGCCTGCACAGCTGTCCATGTTAACTGCTTGTTGCCTGTTACTGTCACATTTTCTGTGGTGCTCCTCACCTTTCAGTATTTAAACATGACAATGGAATTTACAATATAGACAGACAGAAAATAACTAATTTAATTTTGAGACAGCCCCAAAATTTGATTTTAATGTGTTCTGGGGGTCTGAAGACGTAGAGGTTAATGGTAACTTTTAATTGCTCTTTAATGTATATGTGAAGTGTGTTTAAGTCCTGTTGGGACAGCAGCACCCACCAAATGGACAGATGGATCATAAGTCTTTGGTAATGATACTCGTTAATGAACAGTTTTCTGTGACACAATAGGAATTTTATCCAAACTTGTACAGCGATTACAGTGGCTTTTCTTCTTAAACCTGCAGTAGCAGATTTTTTGGCCTCTAAGGGGCAGGGGAAACAAGTTATGAACACATTATTAACATATTACCACTTTAAGTTGATATGCTGAACTTGTTAGCAAACCACTGCTCATTTAGTCCAATATTCACTGTCTTTTAGCTCTGTTTTTGGTCTCCACCAACTGCTGAGGGAAAAATCCGGCTCTTTAGCTGCTAAATGCACCTCTATGATCACCGGCAAGTGTCTAACTTCCACTTTGCTGTTTGGCTATGAACAGGTAGTGTGCAGTGGGGTGTTTTCACTTAAGATATCTGCCTGTTGTGGCAGAAAACGACACCATGAGAGCAATGAGAGTGAACCAAAACAGTAAAGTTGCGGACCGGACTACACACTAAAGCTGTACAAAGTTGAGGGGAGCTGCCTCTGTAGGTTCATCACTATGAGCGAGCCCATTTTCACATTGTCATTTCATACATTATTATCAATTATAGCTGTTGAAAACATACTTTTATTTTGATATGCAACTTATAATGTGCTGTTCAGCTTTTGCATTACTTATCCAGGCCTGCATCTGTGTTGGTCCTTTTTTCCTCAATGAAAAACATGTGACGATCCATTCACACTTCTTTTATATTCCCTTTCCAAATAAAGAAAATCCTTGCTTTCAAGAGTTCACCATATGTTATGCAGGTAAACCCTTTTTGCGGCTGCTCATTAAATGTATTTGAGTAATAAAGGATCACAGTGTACCACCATCTGGACAGATACTCATATACACTGTACTCATGTCACATGTTAACACTAAACAGTGTGTGAATTAAAGCTGCGCTCAGCAACTTCTCATGCTGGCGGCTCCAGATGGCGTCAAGGGGTAACTGAAAATGTGAACTTCATTCATGAAATGTGGTGTAACAGCACACACAACGCTCTCATGGCTGT
>JAJHUR010104509.1:0-26486 GCA_027495735.1 Lutjanus campechanus | reverse complement strand
AAAAAACATTTGTTTTTTTTTTTTTTTTTTTTTTGCCCAGCAAGAAACAAATCACAAAACACGCAAAAGAAATTAAATACATAGCCATATCTCTAAAATTTAAATATTTACACAAATACATAAGTTTAATGTGTGTCAGTGCCTCAATCTATTACTTTGAAAATGAAATAAACTTTAAAGCAGAACTTTCAGGATGAATTTTTAACAAAGAACAACAAGGATTGTAATAATTTTTTGATGTTCTCAGGCTGCTTGGTTTTCTGTCCTGTGTTGAATTGTTAAAATTGTAACTGCTCGATGGATACAGAAGCCTTTCAAACTCCACAAACAACAACTTATCACTATGGATCTATCTGTTGCTACTGGATTTTTAGGGCTGATGACAATATAAGGAAGTAAAAAACAAAACAAAACCTCTGATATCGATATATCGGTGGATATCTTCATTTATAAAATCCCAAATGAAAGAAACAGTAAACTTTTGCTGGTATTTATATAAGTAGAAATATAAAAAACACAAACAGAAGAATCTGAATGAGGGAAATATGATTAAATATACACAAACGTCTGCCTTTAAAACAATCTAAATAAATAAAAACAATCTGCATCCATATAGACTGATAGAGGTTTGTTAGACCAATATCGGGCCAATAATACTGGCTGACTGATATATCTGTCTGGCTCTTATTCTAATACAAGCTCTTGATTTTGATTGTTTTTTTTGCATTTTGTTTTAAATTATTTTTTCTGCCCAGCAAAATACAAATGACAAAATACCAAAAAGTAATTAAATACTTTTAAAAAAAAGATACATTTAACAATTGAAAAACTGCCCACCTCTGTCTATATGTTAAAGCATATTTTACGGGATATTTTAAACATTTGCACCGCTGGATCTGTTTAACTAAGCTTTAGTTTATATCTGGAGGAGTAACAGCGCCTGAATCTATGAATTTTGAGAATGAAATAAACTTTAAAACAGCGCTTTCAGCGGGGACAGTAATAATTCTTTCATGTTCTCGGGGCTGCTTGGTTGTGATCCTGTGTTGTGCACTTGGTTGGAAGTGTTGGATTGTTTAAATTGTAACCGCTAGAGGGATACATATACGCCTTTCAAACTCCGTAAACACCATCCTATCACTATGTGCCACAGAGAGAATTACCGTCAGTGAGAGTTGCCTACCTGTGTGACTTCCCACTTTGAAAAAAAAAGAAAACACACACACACGCGCGCACACACACACACACACACACACACACACACACACACACACACACACACACACACACACACAGCCCCGGAACATTTGAAACATGAGTTGTTCTTAAAAAGACTTAGAGAGAAACTGCCTCTAAAGCGGACGACGAGCTGCGACTCCTCCAAGTGTATCTGCTCCAGGCAATCAATGAGGACCGCGATGCTTACTTCTTCTTCTTCTCCTTCTTCTTCTTCTGCAGCTCCCTGTCCCTCTTCCTCTCATTCGTCTCACCAGATATTATAGTGCAACTTTTGTACAGGCACACAGGCAAAAAAAAGAGGGAAGTTTGGATTCCAATTTTTGCGCACAATTTACCTCTTTGTTTCCTGTAATAAATATGAGAGGTCGCTTTGTTGTCACTTTTCTTTGGAATTTAATATGTGCCATTTCTTATGCTGTTTTACGGGTAGGATAAGGAAACAACAAAAAGGTGTGACAGGAGCTTGGCGGACAACTGTGGATTTCTGCGAGTAACTCCTACCGTCCAAAGGGGATGAGGGGGGCATCGGCCGGACCCCCCTCTTGATTGATTACTTATTAGTCATCCCTTTGGCTAAATGGGACCCATTGAAAAGGCACCGTGGAACACATACATGAATCAAATATTCCTGTGTCCCCTGAATGTCTCCAGAGTAGTTTTGCTTAAGAGAGGGGGTCGTGGCTTAGCATTATAAAGAGGGAAAAACAGCATAGCTTTATGGGTTTATTTAGACAGTTTCTACGCTTTGACATTCTGCCGCTGTAAAAAAAAAAAAAAAAAGACAGAAGGAAAAACTCGAAGAGGAGAACATTGTGGACATACATTTTTTTTCTACTTATTCCGTTGTTTCTTTTATTTTTTTTTCCTTTCTTTTATTTTAAATATTTTTTTGCCATTTCCTCTCCCGAAAAATGAAACTTTGGACATCTCCCTGGGTGTCTTGCCTGGTGATTCTCATCTTGTGTTTTGGATCAGAGTGCGGGACAGTCCGGAGAAAGGGGAGATCCAAGAGGGAGTTGGTGCGCATTAGGGAGGCGAAAGCCACCATCCCAGGGGCTTGTGCCACACGTCTGCCCCGGGGCAAACGCTCTTTGCCCGGCTTGGAGCGGCGGGTGCTTCGCCAGCGTCGGCGCTCCTCTCAGGCGGAGGAAAACTCTCCAAACCGAGGGAAAGCTGTATATTTCACCGGCAGAGGGGACCAGCTACGGCTCAAGCCCGGCGTGGAGATACCCAGAGGAAATTTCACTCTGGAGATGTGGATCAAACCGGAGGGAGGTCAACGATCACCCACAGTGATTGCAGGTACACATCCTCCATCTAATTAACTCCTGTTATTATTACTGAAAGTTAAAAATGAAAATGCGAACTAAACATGCAAATGTGCAGCTTTTGATCCCAGAGTCATGTTAGTGTATCCAACAAAGCAACATGCAGTTTCAGCGAGTTGAAAATGAGTTCATCTATCAGACTAGACAATGATGTAATGCTCTGAAAAGTATAGCGGATATTTTAGGTAGTGCAAGCACAGGGTCACTGAAGATTTTGATCAAGTTGGCCACCTTGCAGAGAGAAAATCGCTGCGGGTTGATTTCATTTTGCAAATTCGTTTTCTCCACTTTGAAAATGATGATTTATGCGGGTTGTGATCGTAAAATCTAAGTGAGGAGCAGCAGATATAAGCGGCTGCATCATTTGACCGGCAGCTGATGTCACTGTGCGTAAAATGTAATTTCTCTGGCTATTTTAAAACTATGATGTAATGGCCAAAACTTTGTGAGCGAGCACGTCACGTCAGGCACAAAGCGGGAGAGAGATCTGCTGTATAGTGTAGTGTATAGTGAAGGCGCTCAAAGTGCACGCAGCTCCAGCCTGCAAAGCTTGAGTGTCCCCCAAAAATCGACACCTTTGGATTGGCTACCGGAGTTACGGGACAGGACCGAGAGATGCCAGGGTCCCCCCCACCACCTAACCCCCCTTCTACTGCCCCGAAAATGTCCTGCTTGTGTTGGTGCTTTCATGGTGTCGTGCACAGACAGTCTCTCCAAAAAACGCAGACAATTGTGCAGAAATCACGGCGAGTTTCTAATTTAAGGCACAATCAGATAGTGATGATGCATCTCTCTCCACTGACTGCGCAGAGGAGGACACTTGAGCAGATCCCTGTCGTCGGAGGAAAGCTTGACACCTTGTAGTTGCCACTTGTGCGCACTGCTTTTTGTCCTGCAGCCATGCGTAAAGGAGCACCAGAAAGGTGTTAAAACTGTTCTGCATCATCTGTTTTTTTGACCAATAGCTGCTTTTGTGCATTACAGTATAGGACAGTTGTTTTTTTTTTGTTGCTTTTCCTTGCCGATAGGGAGCGTTGCATACACAACTCATTGCCTGCTACAGTACTACTCGTGCAGATGGCTGCCTTTGAACTGAACTGAACTGAATTGAACTCCTCAGTATGCCAGTCTGCACATTTGGAGACTTTGCTGAACCATATGAGTAAATTTACATGCTCCTTTATGTTCTATCTGTCTGGCTCTCTCAAAACAACCCCCCCTCACACATCACCACACACATAAATAATCACTCGTGTGTGTGTGTGTGTGTGTGTGTGTGTGTGTGTGTGTGTGTGTGTGTGTGTGTGTGTTGAGATACAGTAGACTTTTAGGTAGTGCTAGCCAGTTGGCAGGGACACACTCTGCAAAACCAATCCCTTGTAAGAGTCTCAAACCGAGGGGGAGAGGGGGGTGAGAGGGTCTGTTGTGACCTGAGTGACTCTTAGATTTACAGTGGATGGGCACAATAACAGCAACATCTGTACAGTATAATGCAGTCCAGTACAACAACAACATCACAGTGGTCTCAGACGCAATCTTAGCTGAAAATAAGTGAACATGATGGGTTTTATTCTATTATTTTATACAGGTGTTATTGTTGTGCCTCCCCATTTTATGCTGGCTTCTGCTTCTACTAGAGATTACCACTCATGTATGATCTTGTGTGTAAATTTTTTAAGATTTACTCATATTGTGCTCACATCAGCGTGGTCAGAGAGGGGACCTAAGAGAACAAATAGGATGACCAAACAAATTCAATAAAGCCTAATCTTTTAAATCCAATTCAGACCTCAAAAATCCCAGTGCCTCTAAAAATGCTCCATCCCCTTGTTTTGATCCCAGCACAGTGTTGTTTGCAGCAGCAGCAGCAGCTGTTTTTTTCTTTTCTTTTACTGTGTTGTTTTGACCACCGCTGTTTCTCTTTCTGTCTCTCTCTCTTTCTTTTTCATTTGTTCCTTACTTTCTTTCCTCCATATTTCAGTTTACCTTTTGACTTATGTTGTTGTTTTCTGTGCAATTGGTGGGGGATCATCATCATACAGCGAGCTTCGTCTCTGCTTGAAAAATGAAAACTGGAAGCCCTGGAGTGATCTGGTACTTTTGCATCCTTGACCAGCTCTGGTGACTCAGACTTGTCTTTGTTTTTGAGTTGCGTCTTGCACAAACACAGTTCTTATAACTCTGTGAAATATCTTTAGTAACAATGAGTAAGAAATGAGAAATATAAATTTCAAGTTAGAGACTATTAAAGTTGCATTTGCATATGCTTTTTCTGGTTTGATAATGTAATCAACTTAAAGGGGCAGTTCACCCTAAAATAAAAAATGTAATATTTTCCCTCTTACCCCTGTAATTTATCCATCCAGACATTTTTGGTGTGAGTTGCTGAGGTTTGGAGATATTGGCTCTAGAGATGTCTGCCTTCACTTGAATATAATGGAACTAGATGGCACTTGGCTTGTGGTGCTCAAAGCGCCAAAAATACATTTGACAAACTCAGCAACAATGTCTCTTTCCACAAATCATGTCGTGGTTACTCAAGATAATCCACAGACTGAGCACTTTCATGTGGGAACTATTTTCTTTGTACCAAACTACACCTGCCAACCGTATCAGCATGCTAGCTAGCTCAGTGGTGCTAACGTTACAGCTCATCAAGAGGACGTTATTAGGCCCAGTTCAGGAAGAATCAGATGTAGCGGCGAATATTTCATGTCCCAGTTGGTGCAGAGAACAAGCATAGTAAAAGCTGGCATTTTCCTCCCTGAGTTCCGCAGTGTGAGGGGAGATGGAGCGAGACGCTGCTGCCAGAGGAGTGCTGACCGAGATTACAGCACATGTTGGAATAAATTACAAAATAATAGATTTGTGTATAGTTCTTGCTTTCCCCTGATGATCTGCTTAATTCATGTATTAAACATTTTGGCAGTAAAAAGAAACCCATTGGTATAGGGCAGTGGACCAAACCACTTCAAGGCGTTTGAGCAGTAGGGGATGAAATCTTTCAAAACTTAAAAACTAGATCTATAATTAGCAATCTCATTAACTAACATTGACAGAACACCAAAAGACAACAGTGGTCATATGTAAATGTTTTTGATCAAAATTACTGCAAGGAGCGATTCAGTAGCTATTGGTAGAGACATGTTCCAGCCATCCCTGGCCAGTTCTATGCGAGGTGTTAGGGTGAGAACGCCAGTCATCTCATTCATTTGAATGGGGGTAGTTCATTTAGGGTGAGGCAGTGGGGGCTGGTGGAGATGCTGTGGCACGCGGCAAAAAAGTTTAAGACAGAGTCAGCTTTTGGAAAAACGCAACCGCATTTCCCGCTGCAGTGGCCAATCACATAAGCTGGTGATCAGACTGCTCTACAGTCAGCCTGAAATATTACTGAAACTGGGCGCTTCCCTGGTGGAGTTCCTGGACCAAACTATGATAATCTCATAGTTGTGTCCTTGCTTGGTTTATTTCATGCACCCAGCTTCAACATCTGTGTCTGGCTTGCAGTGTTATGCTGCTAAATAGCGACATCGCAAAGCTTCCTTTGGTTTGTGTGAGAAAGAGGGAGAGAGAGCATGCAGCTGTGGTCATGCAAGGTAGAGGCTGAATGAGGTAAGGTAGCACTGCTAGCAAAAAAGCCAGTGAATCAGAGAAATATATCATTATTTTCTGAAAGTTTCACAGCGGTTATGTTCTAGGCACAAATGAGTACTACAGCACAACCCTACAGCTAATAAGCTACAACGTCTGATTCTGTTTGAATGTGGCCAAATCGCAAAAAAATACATAGGAAAACCTCAACATCAACGTCTCTTTCCAGAAATCATGACCCAGTTTCCCAAGATAACCCACAGACCTTGTTGTGAGCAGTTTCATGTATGAGCTATAATCTTTCTACTGAACTACATCTGCCAACTGTATTGCCATGCTAGCTTGCTCAGTGGTGCTAACAACACAGCTCAGCAGAGGACGACACCAGTAGCGTTCACATCCTGTGCTGATTTCTAGAAAAAGACATTCGCTATAAGCACAACAACCAATCTAGTGCCATTTAGTTCCATTATATTTGAGAGAAGGCGGAAAAAAATGTTCAGGATCAATGGCTGTTACTTTGTTCTCCACAGATGACTGATCAAACCATCATCAAATGCAAGTGTGGATTGTCTTGTGCCCTTTAAAGTGAACTATGAGAAAAAAGCTTTTCCTGTGCTGTCATTTCCCGTGTGTGACAGTTACATGTGGTCAGAATTGATCCCAGGTTTAAGCGCATTAGAAATGTTGTAAGAGTTTATACACACACATATGCACACACATAAATGCACGAACCCACCCATCCACACTCATACACACACACACACACACACACACACACACACACACACGACCACACAATCAGAACATCAAGTTCTGTGTTCAAATGTTATGCAAACTTTGTTGTGCCCTATTAGCCCCTGTATCCGGGTCATGTTGGGCTGTCCCGCATCAAAGGAAGAGGAAAATAAATCACAAGGAGAACAGTGGCTCTCTTCCATGACCTGCTGGGGACAATTATTTGCAGACGTTGGCAGATAATTGCTGAGATAACAGATATATTTTGGTGCTATCGTCTAGTGTGATGACACACACAAACATTTGTTCAAAAACAAATTTTGCTCGTTGGGGGTCCTTTTTTCGTGGAATGTCTCCTCTTCCTGTTTCATCATAATCAAATGTGACACTAAGAGGAGGATGAATAATCTTGAGATCATGACTAATTACCTGGCAAGTGGTTGGAGTTTGAAGAGGGGTTGAACACTGAGTGTGACACTTATCCTCAGCAATCAACCAGAAACATCTTCACAGTCCTCTTATTAGTTTGAAACATTATCATGGTCATGAGTGGCTTGCTGTGCTTTAAAGGGATAATTCGGATTTTTTTGAAATGGGGTTGTATGAGGTTCAATCAGTGTATTAACTACAGTAGTTTGGAGAACCAGAGAGGAGTACCAGCATGGAAGCTAAGCAATGAACTGCTGTGGGCAGGGTCAGCAGCAAAACTTATGTTAACCATTTAAAGGTCCACCCCAAAAAGACCATAAGTTTATTTTCACCACTTTACATCACTTTACTTTGCCATCAGACAGTCTCTTCCGACAGGAAACCGCCATGGTATAAGTCAAATATCACCCTCTCCAAAGCAACCAGACTCCGTAAGGAAAAAACATGGTTTTCCCTTGAAGAACACAGGAGTTGGTGGGCTATCACTGCTACAGTTGGTTAGTTTGTGTCTGACTTTGGTGTTTTAGATTAGTTTAAATTCACCAAAGTTACAAAATTACACAAACAAACTAAAAGACTGAGGCAGCAGTAGTCCTGCAACTCCTGTGTTCTGCGAAGTAAAATTACTGTTATTCCTTAAGAAGTCTGGTTGCTTTTGGAGAGGCAGTTTCTCTCCACAGAAGTACTTAGCTTCCCTGCTGGTACTCCTCTTTGCTTCTCGTGTTGACCTCCATCTACGTACAACCCCACTTCAAATAACATGAACTATCCCTTTAATGAGTGTTTGGGAAAAAAAAGATTAATGTCCTTACATTTAATGGTAACATTTTCTGTGATGGCAGTGTCACATTGTAAGTTATAATGCAGAAAAAACTGGTGTCAATTTATGCCATCTGACATTGAAAAACACGTTCAAGTGCCGTTATCATAGATCATTTATGACTTGTTTAGTTGAAGTAATTCAAAGTGAAACTTGACAGCCAAGTCAAATGTTTAAAGTCAAGTGTTTTCAAGTGCTGCGATGACATTTTTAGAATCAATATCCTTGTTATGTTCGTTAAGCCTGTTTTTAAAATATTAATGGAATTTTCCATTGTCTCCTCAGGGAGATTGCTGTGGCGGTCACTTTAGTATGACTATGAAAAGTGCCTTTCTTTGACCTTTCAGAGCCAGAACAGCTCAAAAGTAAACGGAGTCTTCATTGTTCCCTTCCTCCCTGCTTTTTATCAAGTCCTTGTGACATTTTTCTTTGTGTGTGTATGTGTGGGTTGTTTTTTTTTACTTTATTCTTTTTTCCTGAGTGTGTTTTTCTTGGAAGAAGACAAATGGCAAGTGCGAGGAAGGTTGCCTTTGAACCTGACAGGAACAGCTCTCTACCGTAGCGTGCGCACATGCAAATCCCTTTGTGTGTGTGTGTTTCTGAGAGGACACAAATGTGTACTTCAGCTTTTCAATTTGTCTGTGCGTATATGAGAGCGTGTGTATTTGCCCATGAACATGTACATAAGCATGTCTGTGTAAGTATGTGCACATGTGTGTGTGTGTGTAGGTGTATTTGTGCGAGCCAGAGGAGGCGCAGTGCAGGGTCTGGAAAAGTGTAGTGTGTTAGATTAATTGAGCATGGCAGAATTATGACAGCTGTTTACACTAGGAGCCCTACGAGCATTTTAGCACACCTTTTAGCCTTGAGTGCACTAGCTGACAGATGGAAGGCTTTTTCCTTCCAGTGTAGTGGAAAGCCTGAAAACGTCATCCTCCAAAGGACTGACCTTGATGCTGAACCCAACCCTCGCTCTTTGAACATTAGTCCATTGAAATACCAAGTTAATGAATGCATACTGGAGTGTGCATCTAATTAGAAACAGGTCAAGTTAGCAAGATGTCCGTGCAATCACCATTAGCCGGCCCCTTATTGCAGGCTCAGGTAGCCTAATCGATGAGGGAAAAAAGTCATCTGAGTGGGCAAGTACGTTGAGGCAAAGATGTGATCATCACTATGGTAATCAGCTTATAATTTCAGACCATAGTAAAGGTAGCAGTGACAAATATGAAGGGGATTTACAGGCATGTGATGCACAGATCCCAGAAGCAACTGTAAAGGACAGTGCATAGCTAAATGGGATGGGTTTGCAGGTCACAGATTGAGTGTCTCTTTGTGGATATATACTATAATTGCCAGAAAGCTCATGGCTAGAAGTGCTGCCCTGACAGCAAATCCCAGGAATGTATTCTTGTGACAAGAGTGGAGTCCTGCTCCCTTCTTAGAATCACCTGTGAACACAGACTTCCACATGCTGAGATGGACCTTGTGAGGCATGCCAAGGTGCTTTGGAATCTTTGCACACTCTCACTGGACCGTATGGATATATGCACACAGTCACGAACATGCCTTAACCAACACACACACAGGCATGAATTTGTGTGCCTGCACACACGTACCTCAACAAGCGCTAAACAAACAAACAGTTAACATTCAGAGATCCCCTAAGAAGTGAAAACACATTACCATGCTGAAGCTGACACACACGGTCCAAGTGAAACAGGAAAAAGGTGTTTTGGTGCCTCTACAAAAACAAGACTTTAGCAGAAAACTAGCCTTTTCTGGCTACCCCACTGGCAAGGGACATTTACACGAACAGCTTTAAATGCGCTCAGTGTTCACGAAAAGCCTATACAGAGAGATTTCCATGGGGTCTCCCTTAGCTAAACATGCACTTCAACCCAATTTCCAGGGCAACACGTACTTAGATATCAAAAAATATACATCATGTTACTACATTTGACCCCTAATCTCAACTATGTTTTCAGTCTCCCTCTGGAAATAACACTTTTCAGAATATCCCAGTAACCTATAGTATTGAAAATGTATACACTGAAATCTTACTAACATATTGGCCAACAAACACTGAAATAAAATTAGCAATAAGGATTGCATGTGACAGCGAATATCTCAAAAATGTCTGTTATTAACGAAAGAAGATTTGGACTGAAAGTGTCAGCTCTCTTACAGGTGACCAATGAGCAATGCTTTTTAGGGCTGGGCTTTGAACTCAGAACTTTGAAGGGTAACAACCGAATTACATCGGTAATACCGAATACCAATTCACGTTAAATCAATTGGTGCCAAATTTCAGTACCTGAGAGCTCATCTGGGTGAGAGTGTAACTTAAGCCCCTTTTCCACACACATGTGCTGACTCAGTTTGACTCAGCACATAAGCCCAGCACAGCAGGGATTTGCATCTCCATTACAACAGGGCTACCCACTTAAAGATGTGCCTTTTAAGTGATTCTAGCTTGTCTCGAGTTAAACGGCTGTAAAAAGATGGAAAAATTATTTTCATTTCCTTGAAATTCTTCACAATATGTCCCTGTTATTATTATTATTATTATTATTTTTTTAAAGATTTTATTGAAGCACCAAAATTGTTAATGTTGAGTTTTCATCAGGAGTAACTTCACAGGATTCCTGAAAGGGAACATGAAGTGGTAAAATAAAGCAGATACCTGAAAGTACAAACTGCGACACGGGAGAGAAACTAAACTTAAAGCCGCAGAGATTCAGTCAGAAGCGATTAAAGTACTGAGAGCTGAATGTGGTTTGACTTGACATGGCCAAATGTGCCAATGGAAGAGTCCCATCAAAGCATAGAGAGAAAGAGAGATAGCAAGACTCACCCCTGGATGACAAAACTTAAAGTGAGGTATCGGCAACTTCATCAAAATAATCTGACAATTCATTAGCTCAATGAATAAGATGTTGTTGAAGATACCTGGGATGTTTTTCACTGTCTGGGCTGATGCTTAGCTTACTTAGCATTTTTTTTCCCAGGTACTGCTACTGGTTCAAATGTCAATGGTACCCAACTGTATTTCTTATTGCTGTTCATTTTCTCTCATGTTCACATTCACATTCACATCTGAAAATAAATAAATAAATAAATAAATAACACATATTAATTGACTTTTTCATTCTCTCTCCAGGCCTATATGACAAATGTTTCTACGCCTCCAGTGACCGAGGCTGGCTGCTTGGCATCCAGGCGGTTAGTGAACACGGGAATCGTGACCCCCGCTTCTTCTTCTCCCTTAAAACTGACCGTGCCCACAAAGTGACCTCCATCCACTCCAACACCCGCTATGTACCCAATCAATGGGCACATGTGGCTGTCACGTATGATGGTGTGTACATGAAGCTCTTTGTCAATGGCGCCCAAGTGGGCGTCAGTCGGGAGCAATCGGGTGACGTCTTCAGCCATTTGACCAAAAAGTGCAAAGTGCTGATGATTGGGGGGAATGCACTGAATCATAATTACAGGGGGGCAGTGGAGAGGGTGGGTCTATGGAGGCAGGCCCGAGGGCAGAGGCAGATTATCAGGGATATGCAGGGCCACGAGGACCCCCAAGATCTACCTCAGCTGGTCATTCGTGAAACTTTCGAGCACCCAGGCCGGAAGTGGCTGACTGTAAAAGATGGTAGCTTTCCTCAGCCTGAGCACAGTGGACGATTAAGGTTTCCGAGTGGTGGTGGAGTTGGAAACTCGGAGGGATTATTGGACACAACGCTAGAGCCTCCAACTTGTGGTCAAACTGTGTGCGACAATGTTGAGGTCATCAAAAACTACAACGACCTTTGGAACTTCCGTCGACCCAAGAAAGTACGATATCGTGTCATAAACATTTGGGATGATGCACGGATGAAGCCGACTGTATCAGACCACCAGATCAGCCTGCAGCACCAGCAGCTAAATGATGCCTTTAGTCCCTACAACATCACGTGGGAGCTTAGCATTCACAATGTGACCAATTCCTCCCTTCGAAACCGGCTGATTCTAGCTAACTGTGATATCAGCAAAGTGGGCGATGATGCATGCGACCCAGAATGCAACCATCCGCTGACGGGGTATGATGCAGGCGACTGCATGTCTGGTCTTCGGAGCCGCTGCCCTGAGCACAAGCAGGGGAATGGTATATGTGACCCTGAATGCAACTGGGAAAACTTCTTCTATGATCTTGGCGACTGCTGTAACCCCAATGTGACGGATGTAACCAAGACGTGCTTCAACCGCTCTTCTCCACACAAGTAAGTGCACTTTCTTCACATTTTGCATGTTAACATGTTTTCAGCACTGCTAATCCTCTTAAGTCGTTGTTTATAAAACATAAGACTCACCAAAGATTCACCAAAAAGCTTTAACTAACCACAGCATTCCTTGCTTAATTTGATGCATTTTTTGGTTGACATGATTGAATAATTTTGGTAAACCAGTTCCACACCATGGCCTCACATGCCTAGAGTAAATCAAACAACAAATCTTTCCATACATGTGTCCCTGAAGAGAGGTTTTGATGTCTAGTCCTACTGTTTCCTGACCATTTGGGCTGAGGCTGAGTGTAACATAACTCCCAGCCTGTGTGGCCTGGGAAATCCTCTGGGAGCAGCTAGTCCAATCTAGCCTTGGCCTGGTTCAATCAGTGTTCCACACTTAAGCAGGGCAAAACAAACGCAAGCAGATGACTTTCCCGGTAGCAAATGCACAGGCCAGACCGCTCATTTTTGTATCAATTTTTCAACAACTCTCCCCTGCTTCTTCTACTCTGCTTCTCCTATACCCAGTGGTCCTAATTAAGCTGGCTTGATTGGAGAAGGGAGTTGGTTTGGAAAGAGTGACACTCTAAACAGAGTGTAAGGGCAATTAGAGGTCAGAAAAGAGAGTTCAGTATGGCTTTTGCTTGTAGCAATGGAAATACTTTCAAAGACATACCACTCTCTCCAGGAAACCACTGAAAGACATGTTTCCTGGGGAGGCAGGTATGGGTCCCTGAACGTGGGTGCCTGAATGAATTTTCCAGGAAAAACACTGAAGAATTTCACTTTGCTTGCACGTGAATACCAGATTTACAGAGTCCTAGGTGTACTGTACATCAAGCAAGGGATTATGTGGTTTCATGCAGCTACCTTAGGAGAATACAGAGACCTTCATGAATGCATGCAACTTTTCGCTTTTGTGGTAATCTCACTGTGGCTTGTAGATGATGAGTAAAAGCTGGCAAGGAGAATACATCTCAGGAATTTGCTGTAATAAGGTTTGTGCCAGACCTCCAATAGCAAGATTGTTTGTTTCTTGGTATACTGAAACTCAACACAGTAGACTGAGACATTTTTGTGGAAAATGCAGGGGGTCTTTATGGTTATACCAGAGAAAGAGTCAAAAATGACTGAAATTCAGATGTTTGGCGGTATTTCTTGCCACTGTCATGTGGGGACAAGCGAAAGGGAGAACAATTACTAGCCCTTGTGTGTGGGATTGTTTCAGTCTTTCTGATAGCATGAATCAAGAAAACCAGACTGTTTTCAATCACAGTTAAGCTGGGAGCATTGTCTGTTTGGCACTATCCTGTTGTTTAAAATGACCGCTAAATAGCTAAATAATGACATCTAATTAACAACATCAGACGGGGAAAGCAGGTGGGTTCGCTGTTGCTTCCATCTCTTGATTCCCACCACATCCCTTCCAGCTAAGTCATCATTAGAGGCTCATTCATCAAGTGGCAGGCAAACTACTTCATTTAGACATCAGCCATTGGCAAAACGCTTGCCGTGGCAATGTTCAAACCTCCCCTGCGGGCATTTGAAGGATGGACTTGTGAATGGAAGGTTACCAGCAAGAGAGAGAAAGAGGACAAGAGAAAAAAAAAAAAGATATAATCTCCTCAAGTGGTTGCTTATTTTGCTTTGATTATGGTATGTCTGGAGAGCTGCACTACAAACAGTTTGACATTCCTCCTTAATTATGGAATTCTGGATGAACAATGTACTGCGTATGCAGGGGAACAATGGTTGTGAGGTCCTGCATTTATTTTTGCAGCATTTGCGCCTGTTACCACTTAGATGTAGTGTTTTCAAAAATCTGGCTAGCACAGGACACAGGCAGCTCTGTGG
Organism: Lutjanus campechanus; assembly: GCA_027495735.1. Lineage (NCBI taxonomy): Eukaryota > Metazoa > Chordata > Actinopteri > Lutjaniformes > Lutjanidae > Lutjanus > Lutjanus campechanus. The sequence continues at coordinate 12,219 of JAJHUR010104509.1, read as the reverse complement.
TCCTGCAACAGTCTCTCCTCTGAAAATACCATTGATAATAATCCCCCCCTTTCCCTCCCTCCACATTTGGCTGAGGGAAATATTTTGCATTGTTTTCACAGCCTTTGGTTTTGACACTTCTTATGGTTTTGCTGGTATTTGATGTTATCTGACAGTATGTATTGTAAGGCCGAACATTCTTATGTCTGGAGCAAAGGAGGGCTGTAATTTGTTCAATGTGAATTTACATTATGTGTGCAGGGAGCAGAAAACAAATGGCACTCTGAATAAGTTGTTTGAGGGGCTGATGTGTGCGTTTGACTGTCAATGGAAGATGAATGTATTATTCGAGCAGCTGGATAGAAGATCAATCCCATAATATCAGAACTCATCAGAGTCTGTCCCGAAATTAAAAATGCTTTTTTGGAAGGACCTCCCAAACAAAAGCAAGATGGATACACAAACTTTGCAAGGTGGCTCTTAGGCCCATTTCAGCCTCAATATGTTTTTGGGAAATGAAGTTCTGGTCTGGCTTTATCAGAGGCTAATAGGTCATCTGTTTTCCCTTGGCCTCTGTCTCTCTCCCCCTCCCGAGTCAATACCTCTCACTGTGGCAGGTTAATGGATGGACCACTCTTTCTCTTTCCTCCGCTCCCTCTCCCTGCTGTATTCTAGCTCAGAGCGGGGAGCTAATCCCCAGGGCCCTTGACTTGGGTGTTTTACAGTTGGTCGTCTAAACCTTAAGCCCCCGTCCCATAAAACATAATGGAGTGCTTGGGCGTAAATACCAGGACTTTGCACTTCCCCTTTAAAGCCATAGCACACTTATAAAAGCACCTGTTGTCGAGGTTTCACCTGTGCTCTCATGGGGGCTGATAGAAGTCTTTCTGCTTAACCAGGGGACTGAGTGGAAAGTGGAGTAAGGAGGGGCTTTACTTGGGCCGCTAGGGAGGTAGGGAAGTTGCATCTGGCTATGATGGGATATTATGTTGCCAGATGCTGTAGGTGGTCTTTTGAAAATATGACACACCCGGGAATTCAGCTGAGAATGCCTTGGCAAGGTCATTGTGGTTCATAAGTCAAGGAAGGCGCTGATGAAGAGGTTTACAAATTTTTGCCAGGACTGAGAGTGCTCACCCCAGCATTCAATTAAGAGCTCCGACTTCAGATAGAATTTGCAGCATCCAGTCGTCCATTCCATGTCTCCAAATCTTGCCTTTTCAAACTCTGCTCTCAGCTGCGAGCGGTCGAGTCAGGACCTCTGGAATCCGAGCGTTGACACAGTTCCTATGACTGTGTCTTCCTTGCAAGGGAAAAAAATAATCAGAGGAGTAAGCTGGAAGGTTAAAGAGGAGAGTGCAAGTATAGTAATAAAGGCAGAGATGAATGATGGGTTTAGGGGCTGTGGTGTTGACTGACTCGATGACAGGGGAACCGAGGGCCCCCCTCCAATTTTAAAAGTGTTCTTGGCCGTGAGACCGTCATTGCCATGCCAGCTCACCCCAGCTTTCACACTATGCTGCCCCAGACATATGTATACAAGGCAAATTTATGAGCTTATATGAATTATATATGGGTGTAAATGGATGAAGTCATAATCTCCAATTTAATATGTATCAGATATAAAAGCATTAACACGGCAGCGTGAGCTGCCTCGTGCACCCCTGGATCTCCCTACAACAGATGCCCCGTGGTGATGTTTGAGTTTTTTGCACTCACCTTACCTTTCTCTCCCTCTCTGCCTCGCTCAATTTTTCTCTCTCTCATTCTCTTTCTTGGTAAGTCTTAAAAAGTTTTTTTTTTTTTTTTTTTTTTTTTTTTCCCAGGACATGTCTGAAAAGTGGTGTGGTTAAATGCATGGAAAATCCTGTCTTTCCCAAGTGGCTCATCTTGGCTGAAAAAAATGTATGATGAGAGGCAAGAGAGGGGAACAGGGGCTATGGGATGGGGAAATAGTTGAGGGGTGTGTGAGAGATGGAGAGGGAGAGAACGCCGGGGGCGGGGTAAAGCGGGGTAAAGGGTTACTGGCGAGGAAGTTTGAGTAAGATGTGGACGGACAGATACAAAGACTGTGTTTGAAAGGCCCAAACTCACTACAAACACCCAAATGAAGTCATTTGGTACAGACTTTCTATAGTGAGAGCTAACCAAAGCCTCTAACAAACATTAACCAACGTGGTCATTAAGGAGCTTCAACCACCGTGACAACCGCCTACTTGCAAAACCAAAGCATTTTTAAAAGCAGCCACTGGTGCTGGAGTCCAACGCTGCGATGACAGGCAGGTGCTTGTATAAACATCACAGCATTGGTACAATCCACCGTCCAGAACACATACAGCCTTCTGCATATGAACATATTTGATTGGCCGACTGCCTGTAGTTCTGCATGGAGAACTCTGAGAGGCAGAACAAAATTTGTGCGCATTCACGGAAGCGTCAGCCGCTTCTTACCCCTACTGCCTCAATGAGTTATGGTGGTGTGAAAAGATCTTGAGACAGTAAGGATGTCACCAGAAATTTAGTAACTGATACCAAAACCAGTGAACTTCCATGATTCTCGATACCGAATTCGATACCACGGCTAATGGTAGGCTACCTGCTGCTAGTGCCATTTAGAGAGACTGCTGTCGTAATGTTAACAAGAGTTTCGATAATGCGCTTATAACGTCCCCACCGGAGGGCAATTATTTCACTCGACAGCTCACGTGGCGCTGGTATGAGGCACCGAAATCTGCATTGTAATTTGGCTTAGTAGGCACTGGTCATGTAAGAAATGGTGCCAACATGGGCACCCAACCCTAGTCAGGATGGTTGCCTTCTACTACAAACTATGGTTACATTACGTTAACCGAAACATGGTAGGCTAAACATGGTAAAGTGTATTTCAGGATAAGGATAACAAGTAACATAAACTGAAACTCATTCTACTCGTGCTCAAGTTGGAAGTGTTGCCTCCTTCCATCTGAAGACTTCAGTGGCATTTTTTGTGAATTTATTATTAATCCCTGATGATCTGCCACAAACTCAAAGTACTCCCATACACGGCTCTTACTGTTTTTCTTTTTGGCGAGTTGAGGTGGAGCTGTCGCTGCAGCTGCACTTGACGCCAGTTTAAACAAGTTGCTATTCTTCTCTGCCAGTAGGCGTTCTTCTTCTTCCTTTGGCATTTAATGGCAGAATAGAACATTTTTTGACGATGTTGCCCCTGTCAGAACTGGAGGATTGTATGCCTAGTACGTACTGTACTGTAGAAAAATGAGTAACATCATGTCTTCAGAATTTTGGCTTCGACCTGGTACCAAGTGTCAGTTGTCATGACATGTGACATGTGCATGTTTTTGATTTCACACTGTCTAATAGGAATCTATTAGAAAGTGTGAAATCAAAAACATGCACACACATTTACTGTATGCACACGCAGACACATAAAGGACCTTTTTTTTCCTCAAATTGATTATACTAAAACTGCCTGCTTTTGCTCTGAGTGTTCCCCTGTGCATCAATCCGGCATGTGATGCACATTTCATTTTTGAAACAGGGCCAAGGACGTTAGAATAATTGAACTCAGATTAGTTAGGTTTTGACCCTACAGTAGAAATGCTGCGTTTATTCATTGCTGACTCAATAATTTCAGCATCAAACCTCTGCGACCCCTTTCCCCCTCATGCATGTCCAAAAACTCTGGACAAATATTTTCTAAGGAAATAATGAAATTCCTGAAATTATTAGGAAGAGGGACCTTATATCATCTGTTCTCTCTCTCTCTTGCTCCTTAGACCTGGCCCCAGTGAGTGCCCCCAGTTGCTCTCGCATAGGCTTGAAGAAAGCATTTGCTACACTGAACCCTTTATTCAAAACGTCTGTTTTGAGGGAACACTGCATCTTCACTAAGCAGCTCCTTATCCAACTTGTGATTTGAGGCAGATAGACTTGTCCAGCATTGGTTGTAGAGATGTTATGAAACATTTCGTGTAGCTGCATATGAAATGTGCATTGGTGGTAACCTTAGCAGGCTTGTCGCAGTGGGAGAATTATCTCACTGGTGTAAATTCTTCCAGAACACTGCCAAACACCAGTGTTGCTGACTTTTAAATTGCTTCCTTTAGGCTACATTGAACATACGCTTTGAGACAGCTCGAGTTTACACTCAACTTTTAATATTTTATGCAGACATTTGCTTTTCCAACATAGAACTATTAACCAAAAAAAGGAAAATGAGCACACTGATGCAGCTGGACACATTTTTTTTAAATGATATCTTAAAAATGCTGCACACATAAAATAGATTCTTCAGTTCAACTTTTGAGTCTCGAAACCAAATCAAATGGTCTAATGAAGATGTAACAATTGAAATTTCTTTCATACATTCAGTAAAAACTGGCCTATAAAGAGAAACTAGCTTAACACTGAACCTAAAGCTGTACCACTCACGCAGTTGCACTGCTTTTGGCAGCCGAACACCATAATTGAAGCTGCTATTTTGTGCATATCGCTTATCAAAAGGTCATTAATCATAAACTGTTGCATGTCAGTATCACTGTATGCAATTTTTCAGAAAACTTTAAATGACAGTATGCACAGTAGTGAATTCTTTTTTTTACCAGCGTGCAGGCCACACCGTCAGTGATAACCTCACCTCCTTAGCTTGTACACAAAGGAAATCAAGTCGAGTGTCTTTGTCCAGTGGAAGTGTACCCCACCTTATAACTTTACAGCAGTTCAATTATACTGTAAACATACTTCATTTCAAGGCAGCTGTTGAGTGGGAGAGTAAATATAAATAGCACACTCCAGGATTGTGCACTTCACAAAGGTATGAGTCTTTGAATTTTTTTGCTTTTATCCTCATATTTACCTGAGTTCATCTAAGTTAAGTGGGACAAACGTGATGTGTGATTTTAAAAAAATCCCCAAAACAAAGCCTGATATTTACTCTTACCAAATAATGCAGCACAAACTCTAAGTACATGTATGTATGTATGTTTTAAAGGTTGGTAGTATAATGCAGTGATTTTCAAAGTGGAGGCCTCCAAAGGTTGCCACGAGTTTCAACAAAATGTGAGACAACAGTAATTAAAAAATATGTATCTACGTATGTCATTATGTACATTATGATAAAGTATGATTTATAATAGTATATAAAACATCAAAATCTTATTTGCTGTGCCTGCCTTCCTAATTCAAAATATCATTCATCACGTCATAAACTGTCAGTGAGGACTTGGACTGCCGCCTGCCATAAAGCTGCTCTGCTTCAGAAATTTAGTGCTAACTTACAAAAACTTGACATGTTTTTTAAAAGATAAAAAAGACCTGATGAGGAGTTCAGCTGCAAAAAAAATCTGAGGAATTCCTGGCCAAGTAAAACACGCAAGTGTGATGCAGCATACGTAAAGTATGGACTTGCCGCCACACATAAGAAGAGCTATGAGAAACCCAAATGCATTCTCGGCTTCGAGACCCTCTCAGATGAGTTTAAAACCATCTAAACTTAAGTGTCTCTTGAAATAAAAGCCACCCAACACAGACTAATGCTATTTTGGGGGCCTATGCATGAAAAAGTTTGGAAACCTAAAACCTGGTGTAATGTAAGTAATATGTGATCATGTCGTATAAGTGCAAATAAACTTTGCAACATACCTGTAGTAGCTACTCAGATATGATCAGTTAGTGAGCTGATCATTGTTTTACTAATCCCAGCCTCACTTGTGTGTTCTTTCACATTTTCATTCATCCCTCACCCTGTCACTTTATACACTTTTTTCCACTTTATATTTGGGTCTGAGAACCCCACTTCACTTTCCCCCAAAACCCTTTCATCAAGGTCCATTTTTATGCCAGCACATGCAAAACAAGGCTCAAGATTACAATATTTAGTCATTGAATTAGGGATGCGTAGATGGTAAGACACAGGGGATTCCTAAAAGAGTACAGAGTGTTATTTTACAAGTTAGTACATGTTTAATCAAAGAGGAGGATCAGTGAAACCCCATTTCACTGGGGTCAGGTGCAGTAAAGGCATGTTTTTTTTTAGCCTCAGCGTTACTGCGTCTTATCTTCAGATCTAAGCACTTACAAAATAAGAGTACAAAATATACGGCGGGCAAGTGGGTCACGCAAACTAGGTCAAAACATCCGAAGAGGATCTAATTTGTGATAGTAGGGCCAATGTCATGTTTTGTTTCTGATAAACTCCCGTTCTTGTATCCATTGCATATCCATTTCCAAAGCCTCTCAAAGCCAAAGGAGAGGAATAAACTATCACTTCAGCATATGCAACAGATTATTGGCTCTTCCAAGAGATGACTGAGCTTGTTGATGCTGTCTGCCAGGACCACCAGCCAAGCTCATAGAGAAAAACGTGTTTGATGTGTTCATAAAATGAATGACAGTTTCACTGCTGGAAAGATATCTCATTGTGCTGAATGATTGCAGTCGTTAGTGCTGCCGTTAGTACTCCCAGGGCCAAGACAAAACACTGTGTTGTGGATAGGGAGACATCGGAATATCTGAACAATTAATTTGAAGTCTCAGGCTGACTTGAATGAGTCAGCCTGATCTGAGATACTATCAGAAAAAAAAAACTGTTAAAACACATTTTGTGCTATAGATACAGTCTAACAAACAACAACAAAGCAACAACAACAAAAAACAACAACAAAAAGTCTGCAACCCGTTTCTGCATTCTTTAATGACCACACTAGCACCTCATCATGTGCAGATTTTAATCTGTAATATCAAATATTATATGTGTATGAGCCAAGCAAGAGCCACTCAATGTCACAATGCTAAAGGGATAGTTCACCCCAAAATCAAAACCTGTAATGCAATTTATCTATCTAGATAGCTCTGGTGTGAGTTGACGAGTTTTGGAGATATCCTCAGCCAAGGAGGACGCAATTAAAGGGAAAACTCTGCACGCCATGCAACAGTGTCTGCATGTACCAGGATGCATTGCGGACGAGCTTATGATGTTGATGTGTATCACCACCCAAGCCTATGGCTGTTGCTTTGTTGGCCAAAACATAGCGTAAGGTGACAAAAAATACCCATCTAGCATGCCCCTAGGCTACCCAGAGGGTGGAGACTAGAATTCCGATTTAAACTAGCATGTAATTCTTCCTTACATCACTGTGACATCACTGGATAAAGAAAGTTTTTGTAGCAGATGAACGTTTTTGCAGTCAGTGTAGCACTCATCGAGGAATTTGTTGCTTCAGTTGACTACATTTGCCATCAGCACTGACTGGGCACCCACATGAAAACTAATGAATTTTCCTTGTAATGTTTACATCTCGCACTGTCACGAGCTCGAACCTCCTGTCAATGAATAGATACATCCTTCCCTCTGCGTGTCGTTACAGTTAGCAGGCGAAGTTTGCTCAGTCTGCTCACAACAAGGTCGGGATTATCTTGAGTAACTGGGTCATGATTTCTGGAAGGAAGCCAAGTGACATCATGCTCCATTATATTCTCTAGAACTCGGCAACTCACACCAAAACAATCCCGACGGATGAATAGCACTTAGAGTAAAAGGCAAAATAGTTATTTTTGATTTTGGTTGAACTATCCCTTTAAAATGTTAAAAGAAATCCCAGATTATTTTTAATTCTCTGTGGAAAAGATGATTTATCGCCACAAGCACCTGTTTGGTACTTATGTGGCTCGCCATGTCCTCTCTCAGGCCTACTGTATGTCTAAAAGAAGAAGAAACACACTCGAGGGGATTGTCAAAAACAGACAAAATAGTGAAAAACATTTTTTTATTGTACTGGTTGTTGCATGATTCACTGGCTTCTGACATAAAACATCCGACATCACCATACACATAAAAAACATTGCGGCTTGGCATTTCATGTCTCCACAAGCGACAATTCGACTCTAAAAGCACTATACGCCCTTAACTGCATATTTGGGGTATTGTACTGTTTATTTGCCTTCTGCACTTCCTAGACAACAACACGAACAACATGGTCTGTAATCACATGGCCTGTAAACACAAGTGTAAGTGAACAGCGACTGCAATGAAATGGAATGGAATGAGAACAAATGATTTGGTTGAAATTGATACCAGCCCTCTTCACAGTTCTTTAACCTTATCTGACACCATTTATAACCACGCTGCAGGTGCACAATCACCGTGCCAGGCCTTCCAGACAGAAAATTACCAAAAAATCTCTTGGTCATGTCCAAGTGAAGAAGTGTTGTTGTGTGTCAGAAGAAACTAAACACAGATTGTTGTGGGATTATCAACTACAAGTTGGTTTATAGTGAGGTCAACATTCATTCTGGTCACAGTAAGGAAGATTTACTTCAGGCACTCCTGGGCAGAAAAAAGGAGAGAAGTTCTTTATTTATTTGGGCATAGCGGTTAAAACACCAACTGGTTCCAACCTCACAGGGTCAATTATTCCTCATTCTGTTAGTTTAAATTGCCAATACACTTTAACGAAATATTTAAACTCAACAGGGACTTAAATCTGAGCTCTGTTTTCCTGAAAGATAGCATTACATAAACTGTGTCTGGCCAGGAACACTGTTGTTATTTGTTAAGCTTTGCTTTGGTGAAATCTGCATTCTTAAGGAAGAGACTATTCTCATTGCAAAGCCATTAGCTTAATACTCTTTTTTTTCTTCTTTTTGTTTTTCTTTATTTTCCAGAGCCTATTTGGATGTGAAAGAGCTGAAAGAGATTCTGCATTTGGATGGTTCGACTCACCTGAATGTCTTCTTTGCCAATTCTTCTGATGAAGATCTGGCGGGGGTTGCCACTTGGCCCTGGGACAAAGAGGCCCTCACACATTTGGGTAGAAGACAAATAAACACACATACATACATGCACGCATGCATGCGCGCTCACATGCACGCATCGCTTCTTTGGCAGCCCAGATTGTTGATTTTGAGTAATTACAGTTCAAGCCTCAAGCAGTTTCTGTCTTCATCACAGCTCTAACAGGGAAGAAGGTGATAATGAAGCTGAGGAGGCCCATTAATAATGCATTGTCTGAATCTTACTACAGATCCACAATTACTTCACATCACACCAGGTGCAGGCTTTTGCGTTGTGTGCAGTGTTTACATTATGTATACCTGTGTCTTCTTCTGTGTTTTTTCTCAGGTGGAATCGTGCTGAACCCGTCCTTCTATGGTACATTTGGTCACACTGACACAATGGTCCACGAGATCGGTCACAGTCTCGGGCTTTACCACGTGTTTCGAGGTATTTCAGAGATCGAGTCGTGTAATGACGCATGTTTGGAAACTGAGCCCTCAATGGAGACCGGAGATCTGTGTGTGGACACCAACCCAACTCCCAAATACAAAGGCTGCCACGATCCCGAGCCAGGCAACGAAACCTGTGGCTGTCGGCATTTCACGCACACGCCGTTTAACAACTACATGAGCTATGCAGGTGAGATGCTCTTTACCTGGGCAAAACATTTACAGATACACCTCTCACACTCAAAAAAATGACACACGAAGATCGCCGTCGAGGAATTTGTTGAGTGTGTGTGCATACTGAGACGGGTGTGGGATTTAGCAGAGACATTTCATGGGAAACACAGCGGGGGGGCACATCCTTACATGTCACTTCTTTTGTACAAAACTGAAATATTTTTGTTGTTACAAAAGATAGGGTAGACTGAGGACAGTTGCAACAGGGGACGGTTGCAACAGGACACAGAATAGTTCACACACTGAGACAAAAAGCAAAAGTTAAATTAGTGAAATTTAATATACTTTTAACATGTTGCAACCATCCCTTGATTGTGTTGCAACTGTCTCCAAGGTCTCACTTGACTGAGCAATATGTCATATGTAATCATCTTTAAATTGTGTGGGCAGATTGGCTTGGTCTAGTCCAAGTAGTCTCTGAGTAACAAGAGAAATGCAAAAAAAAAAAAGTGTTGCAACCGTCCCGTGTCTCCCCTACTCCAAAATATGATCTGGTGGTTTATTTCACTTCTGGGATCCAGACCTGTGAAATGATTTAATCCCCATTCTTCACACCAACCAACTATCTCTGGTGCCCGCAGACGATGCCTGCACGGACTCCTTCACACTGAACCAGGTGGCGAGGATGCACTGCTACCTGGACCTCATCTACCAGACCTGGCAACCCGCCTCCAAACCTCCTCCGGTGCCAATGGCACCTCAAGTGGTTGAGCAGCATCATAATTCCATCACCCTGGAATGGTTTCCACCGATTTCTGGACACTTTTACGACAGGTGAAATGAGCTACATAGGTTGCCAAACAGATGCGGGTGTGTATGGTAATAAAGTTGATAGAGATTAATTACATTATTGATTATTTTTTGACATAATGTAATGATAGTGTGTTTAAATGATTTGTTTAGATACTAAAACACCTAAAAGCGAGCCAAATAATTAGAAGCACCGTCTTAAAACATTATTAAAGTCTCATAATTTGTCACTTAATATGACCATATTGTCATTACTGTATCTTTACACACTGCATGAATTATGTGTATTTGGCCTGTATCTAAGTTGGTTGCTGTGCCTGTCTGTTGGTTTCCTAGAGAAGTGGGATCAGTGTGTGATAAATGCACTGAGGGGAGAGTTCTGCTGCAGTATGCCTCCAATTCCTCCTCACCACGACCGTGTGCACCTTCTGGACACTGGTCCCCACGAGAGGCTGAAGGTACAGTATGATACTTTGTAGTACACTCACTGGTTGTTAGGTTTCATTGCATTGAATGCTGTTATTGTAAGGTGGTTGTTGGTTTACTCTTTGCGGCTCGGTTTACTGTATGATAGCGTGATTTGAGGTTTGCCTTTTGTTGATTTTCTGAGTCAATACTCTAACATTCAAAAAATTTTGGTGACTGACTCAACCTCAAAACATGCAAATGACTCACTGGATTCATGACACTTGGGCCGTGGGACAACAGGGACGGATCAAGGAGGTCGCTTCCCAATGGATGGTGCTGTATGGTACCACAATTCCCATATTAGGGCTCAGGCCCAAAACCAAGGTTAAAGATCACGTCTTTGCTGTTCCCCCTTTTTTTAAAATTCAGTTTAGGGGTATTTTAGTGCAGTAAAATTAGTGGAATCTTGGTTGTTTTTCTATTTTTGCCCTGCTTGTGAATCCATATTAGAAGAGCTATACAGGGACAGGCATTGGAGATGAGGTATTCCAGCTGTAAAAATAGTTGTTGACCCATCTTTGCACCTCTGATTACTCTCTGCTTCTGGCAGCATCAAGCGTACTCTGGATATCTTGCATGTGACTACTGTATGTGCAGCGATGTGTGCATGCTGTTCTCCCGTATGATGCACTTTTTAAACATTTTAATGAATGCATTATTTACATCAGACACTGCATCTTGTGTGCAGTCAAGTATTTCAGGTGTGGCGGTGTTTCCCACTTGTGTTGAGATCTGTATAATACTGTAGAGGCCTGAATTTAGGACTTGTTTTCTGGAAATTGGGACTACACATCTACTTATTCACACCAGCAGATGTTCTCCTTAAATGGAGCAAGCTAGTAGTGTCACTGAGAGAGTCTGTTGCTTTAAGAGCATGTTGCATTATGGGTTGTTTGTAGGCTTAATGTTGCTAGCAAATGCATTGTGGTCTGTCTGTAATGGTAATAATGGAATGCCACACAAAGGTGAGGGCAATACTTTTCTACGTATGTTTGAAGATATGTTGACAAAGAAAATGCTTCAATGACAAGGACTTAACCCCTGAATTTGACAAATGCATTTGTAAAACTTCGTAACTCCAATAATGTTAAACAGCAGGACAAAACTGCTACCCTAAACACTACTATATAAGCTTGGCAGTCGTAAAAGTTTGCATTAGTAAAGGTTAGTTAGCGTATCGTATTTTTCAGATGAAATGCCTTGAGGAAATGAACTGATCACGCTCATGCTGACCAGTCTTTATTCATTCCTCATTCTAACGAAACACATTTTTAATAAACAAACAGATAAATAAATAAATAAATAAATAAATAAATAAATAGTGCCCTTCTCTCAGCTGATGATAAATACAGAAATACAGATACATTTAGCTTAAAAGGATACTCCACCCCAGACTCATAATCCACTCAATATGTACTCCGATGTGAGGATGGGTGAAGATCTTCAGTTCACAAAACAATCCTGGAGTTTCAGCAGAAAACAGGATTGCAGCCAAATCCAGTACAATGGCAGTGAATGGAGACCATGTATAAAATGTAAAAAAAAAAAAAAAAAAAAAAAAAAAAA
>JAJHUR010104508.1:0-11287 GCA_027495735.1 Lutjanus campechanus | reverse complement strand
AGAGAGCACTGAAGGCTTCCAGTCATCTTGGCAAAGGTCTTTTCAACCTTTTGTTCTCAAAAATAATAAGGTAATAACAGGTAATCGTTTTATTAATGATTAGAACCAAATTGGAAACGTACAAATTTGTTTTGATATGTTAAAAAAAAAAATGTATCAAAGCACCATGAAGAAGATTTTACTCAGCTTCACTGTTCTGTCACCACAAATTCATGTTAGAATAATAATCTGCGGGAACATGAAGAGATTCGAGGAACAAAAGCAGATGCCGCTGCCACAGTTTGACTAGTACCTCCTTTTGTCGAGTGCAGACAGGTGCTTTCTGGTGTGTCACAGCCTGTGCTGCAGCCTCTCAGCAGTGAGTGCGTCCTCCCCCATCGGCCCTTTTGGTTTGTCAGGCTCTTCAGGCTAACCGGATGAATAGCAGCCTCCTAATGACATCTGTGTGAGTGGGATCCATCCGCTCCCTGCCGTCGAGGTCTCATCTGCTTGTGTGTGTGTGTGTGTGTGTGTATGCAGAGACGTGTCTTTACCTTCACAAAAAAAATGAAAAACATCCTCGCTCTCACGAAACGAGCGCATGACGAGTGCGAAGGTCTGACAGCGGTGACGACCTCAGCCTGCAGACTGCTGCACGAGGAGACGTTTATGAAGATATGCATGCAGAGAAAGTCGCACAGCATTTATCATAAATATTGTTCGACTTCCTGCTTCTGTTTTGGGGTTAAAGTGTGCGTTTCCTCTGCATTAGCAGTATTAATCAAAGGGAATGGATTCTTACCTACAGGAGGTATGGGCTGGATGGCAGCCAAGTGCAGTTGTTGTTTGATCTACAGAGCCTGAGAAAAGAGATAAAATAAAAGAAGTAGCTTCTGTGTATCATTTTGCATACTGCACGCGGGCTCGTGAGCCTTTTATGTTAGATGAAACACTTGGAAAGACATTTTCTTAAATCACCTATAACTCGTGGTAATCCGCTTTTTTCATGTTGGTGACATCTTCACTGCTAAGTGCTTATTGATGTGATGCTTCTGCATCCCACTCGCCAGGAGTCACTTGTCAATCATCAGGCGGTGCGTGTGTGTGTCTGTGTGTGACCAATGGGGACTTATTTTTTTTCTGCTTGGATTTTCAGTTGATGAAGTTTCTATAGGTAGTTCTCTTTCTCACTGTTCAGCTCTGGTTGCCGTCGCTGCTGATTTCTCCTGGGAAAGACCTCCCCAGCACGAGGTGTTTAGAGCAGGAAATGAAAAAGCTTTCATGAACAGGAGATACAATAGGTTGAGTCACTATTGTGGAGGAGCACAGCTGTAATTGATTGTACCAGAATGTCACAGGTTATTGCTTGACAGTCACGTTTTTAAGGGGAATATTGTGGGTGAAAAATCTTTTTAAAATTTTTTCCCTGTAAAATTCTTTTATAGGGTTAGTTAGATTGGATTTTTTTGAAGTAATGTTGTATGAGGTACTTACACAGTCAGTGTATTACTTACAGAAGCTGCAGGAGTGCTGGTGCAGAAAGCTCAGCAATGTTCTGCTGTGGACAAAGTCAGGAGAAAAATGTCTTTTAGCAACATCGGTATCACTTTAAGCGTCCATTACATTTAGAATATTTCCACCACTTCACCTTGCTGTCAGACAGCTTATTCCAACAGGAAACCACAGTTATTTAAACCAAATATCACTCTCTCTCTCTCTCTCGCTCAACTAGACTCCATTAACAAAATAAGTGATCATACCGCACAGTAAGCTAGTTAGTTTGGTAAATTTTAACTAACCTTTTAAAACACAGAAGTCACAATATCACAAAGTCACACAATAACACAAACAAACTAACCGATCGAGACACTGGTAGACAAACAAGTCCAGTGTTGTGAGTGTTGTATTACTGTTTCTGCCGAAGGAGTCTGGTTGCTTTGGAGAGAGTGAAGTTTGACTTCCCGCTGGAAAAAGCTGTCTGATGGCAAAGTAAAGTGGTAAAAATGTTCTAAATATAGTGTACTCATTTGTTATGGCTGACTCTGTCCACAGCAGGACATTGCTTAGCTTCCTACTCCAGTACTCCTGCTGCTTCTCCAAACTGGGGGCTTGGTACTGTAGGTAATACACTGACTGTGGATACCTCAAACACCTCCACCTCAAATAATCTGACCTCTCCCTTCAAAATGTCACAGTTGTAAACTGTAATCTGTCTCCTTTTGTCCTGTTTTCCTCCCAGGTGTTGTCTCCTTTGTCGGACTCGATCCTGGCGGAGAAGACGATCACGGTGGTGGACGACAAAGTGACCATCACAGAGTTGGGGGTGCAGCTGGTGACCGGGCTCTCGATGAGTCTGCAGCTCAGTCCAGGAAGCAACAGAGCCATCCTGGCTACCACCACCACACAGGAGGTCCTGCAGAGTCCAAAACAGGTCAGTTCACCGTCGTAGATATGAGCAGAGCTGCTGGTTACTCGATTTATTAATCAACAGAAAATTTATTGGGAACTCACGAGTTCATTTGCAAACACAGATGAACATCATTCTGAACATGAATAAACAAGGACCAGTGTGATTGATAATCTGAGTGCACAATTAAAAAACAAACAAAAAGGCCCATCATTTATGAGAATAATATTTTAAAAAACAGGGATATCTTCTAAAAACAGCACAAACATCTGTTTGATTGATGCTCCTTGGAGTGCACCAAAAACATGATTTATGAAAATCAATGAAATTGGAGGTAGCTGTTTTTGCAAATGAACACTTAAACTGTTATGATAACCAATTAGTCATTTTTCAAGCAAATATTCCAGACATTTGCTTTTGGCATGATGGTAAACTGTGAATCTTTAGGTTTTGGTCAAATAAAACATAGAATCTGATCATCACCTTCACATCATCTCAGGCTGCAGGTCGGCGGTTTATGACATTTTATAGACAAAACTATGGTAAAAACAGATCAGTGTCAAGTTCTAATATGAAAAGTTAGATATTTTTCACGTTATTACAATAAATAAATAGCATATTATTACAATAAAAGTTTATCGTATGTTGCAATAACTTGAAAATATGTTGTTATAATGTGTAAAAACCACTCCTTAATAACTTAGTACTGATCCTTTGTTCTTTTCTGGTGTGGCAGCAATATTCTGCTGTACAAAACAGTTCATCTGTTCATTGAAAAGGTAACTGGTGGGTTAATTAATAATGAATAATAATAAAATTGTTAGTTTCAGTCTCATATACAGTATAAGAGACCTGAAGTTACAACCGCAGTTCCAAAAAGGCTGGAACGCTGTGTCAAATAAATAAAAACAAAATTACATGATTTCCAAATCCTTTCAACCTTTTTTTCTGTAAATATTCAGTCGTTCTGAATTTGATGCCTGCAGCACATTTCAAAAAAAGTAACAAAAGACAGGGGAAGTTGTGAAGTACTCAAAAAACGGCTGTTTGGAACATTCGACAGGTAAACAGGTTAAGTGGTAACAGGTGACAGAATCACGACTCGGTGTTACAAACAGCAAATAGTCCAACAGTTTAAGAACGTTTCTCAACACAAAACTGCGGGAATTTGTAGATTTCACCTTCTACAATCTTTGTACTATTCAGTTGAATATAAGTCAAAAAGTTTTTGCAGATCCTTCTTATTTACATTTTACACAACGTCCCAGCATTCTTGGAATTGGGATTGTTGTATGAAATAAAAATGAAGCAAGAATTGAGCTCTGCTTTATATCACGTCTCTCTGAGCCTCCTTTATAAAACTCTCGGTGATTGTGATCTAACAGATAAAAAAAGAAGACCAGTAATTATTTCCAAACACCATTTAGCCAAGTCTGACTAAGGCAGAGAATTATGTGAATTTGTTTTACAACAGTAATTATTATCTCTGAGCATATTAAATTATTACCCAGTGATAACAGACAGATTTTAAATACAATATGAACTGAAGCCAAAAATGTGCATTCTGCAGCGTTGATTACTTTTCAAAACAAAAGACTGACTTCCAGATTCCATTTCACACTATCGGGGTCCTTGAATGAACAATTTCACATTTACAGAAAGCCGCGAGTGTGCATGTGCTCGTCTGTGCGTGTCTATTTGTTTGTTCGCAGCATCTCTAACCCTCTTAACTCCGAGGCTTGAACGCCACGCTGTGACAGAACGCGTTTCCTTGGGCAGCTAATAGAAACGGGAACTTAATCTCAGAACATGCAAGAGCAACAGCACAGTGTCTGCGGCAGAATCTGACTCGCAGGCTAAATCACATTCTGCTTCCCTTTCTCGTTAGCCGCGGCTACTCTCATTGTGGCCTCTTTGATCTGCCCATCACAACTTCTCTGAACTGCTCCTTTACATTCCCCTGCACCCTCTTCCTCTGAGTAAGGCAGGACGGGAAGGCCATTTATCTGCCCTATCTGCACATGCAAAGTGTGCAGATAAGCAGCAGCAGCAGCTCTGTAAGTCCTCTGGTGCCAGTATTGACAGACCACTGTAGGGATCTGCAGTACTTGTGCGCCTGTGGGGATTTGTCCTTCTGCAACATTAAAAGGCAAATTGTGCAGTTGCAGTAGCAGAAGGCCTTAAGATGCCCATGTACGGCAAATCCTCATTCACACGAACAATGTTTAATGTTCCTGTTTGATCTTTTCAGCCTATCTTTTAATCTGTATCCCCCTTAGCTTAGAGAGAATAGCCGCTGAGTTAGCAGAACCTCGACTTAGTGAGCCTCTGTTCAACTTAGAATGTCTTCCACAATTAGAAAGCTCCATATATTCTGTAAGTCTATATGGTGCAGCGACAAAAGGAACTTTAAACGGAATTGTCTCTTCTTTTTTTTTTTTACCATTTGACAGTCGTGCGTGTAAAGGCCAGTGGCAACAAGCTGATCTTACAGATAATCTACCCAGCAAAGAATCTTTAGATTAGAACAGATTTATTTCAAACATACAAAAAAAAGTGGGATTTTTGAGTGTTACTCATCTCTCCAAACCAACCAAACTCCCTGGGGACAATCAGTCATTTTACCTCGCAGAATATGGGAATATCTAGTCTACCGCTGCCGAGATTTGTAAGTTTCTGTAGTGTTATTGTGTGACTTTGGTGAATCTGAAATAACTTTTTAAAACACAACTAACTGATTGAGGCAGCGGCAGACCAGCAACTCTTGTGTTCTGTGTGGAAAAATTACTGATTTCACTCATGGAGTTTGGTTGGTTTGGGAGGAGCGATACTTGGCTCATGTAACAGCGGTTTCCTGTAGGAAAAGGCTTTCTGATTGCAGGCTAAAGTGGTGAAAAATATTCTAAACAACCTGTACAATTAAGCTGATACTGTTTTTTTTTAAGTAGCTAAAATGTTTTATCGCTGACTCTGTCCACTGCAGCACATTGATTAGCTTCCTGCACCGGCAGGCATGTCGACTCATACAGTCCCACTTAAAATAATCCAAACTATCCCTTTAAGGTTGGTGTGAACATATTTTTTCAGTTTAAAATTTCTTTCTTAACTTAAACCACCCAACCCCCTCCAAGAACCTCTTTTTTAAAAATATATATTATTTGTTCAGTCTTGAATTCCACCAGATCCATGAACTTCAAAGCTCGTGTCTTCAAAAGGAGCATGTTGGTGTGTTCATAATATCCAATATTGTTTCCTAACCTTACAGCTTATAGAGTGCACAATACTTTTGATCCAGAATGTGCTGTGTTTTCCCCCAGAACTTGTTTAATATAAGGTCCAATATGACACCCAGATATGAATTTTACTCTTTTTATATTAACATTATCTATCATGACTTGTAGGCGTCTCTTTCTTTTATGGTTTCCAAGAAGCAAAAGCTGAGAATTATAGTCTTTATATACTATTTTATCTATTGCAGTGCATTTCAATTAAATTAGGTTAGATGCAGTATTCCCATAATTCCCACTGATGATTTATTTTCTCTCCGTCTCTTTTCATGTTGTGTGTGTGTGTGTTTGGACAGGAGGCGTTGATCAGCGCCTGGCTGCAGTTCAGCGACGGCTCTGTGGCTCCTCTGGACCTGTACAATCCTGACTTCTTTGTGCTGACAGCCACCTCCCTGGATGAGGAGGTGGTGACAGTGCAGCAGAACCCCTCCTGGAAATGGCCTGTCATTGTGACTGAGGCAGAGGGCCAGGGCCTGTTGGTCAGGGTGGAGATGACTGTCTGCGAGGTCTGCCAGAAGTTCAAGCGCCGCAGCATCCTGGCAGCGGGGAACTGCAACGTCAGGGTGAAGTTTGGTCACAGTGACAGCTCGAGGGGCGGGGGCAGCGACTACGGCCCCGACGGAGACGACATGGAGAGCAGAGGCCGGCTCTCGCCCTCGCAGGACAGGACCGGGCTTGACACCCACTACTATGGCAGCTCCATCTCTGACATGGAGGACGGCGTGTTGAGGAGAGCCACCACCACGAGGAGCGCGATCATGCGCAGACCCAACGGGGACAAACTTTCAGACGACGGCAGCCAGAACATGCCGATCGACTTCGCCGACTTCCCCGCACAGGTGGATCTGCCACGTGGACGCAATATGGACGACGACCTCATCCAGACGGCTCGCGGCCTCACGGACCTGGAGATCGGCATGTACGCCCTGCTGGGGGTCTTCTGCCTCGCCATCCTCGTCTTTCTCATCAACTGCATCTCCTACACCCTCAAATACCGCCACAAGGAGCTCTCCATCGAGGGCCAGGAGAGCATGAACCACGCCCACGACTGGGTGTGGCTGGGGAACGAGGCGGAGCTGCTGGAGAGCCAGATCAGCCTGTCGCCGCAGCAGGAGGAGCAGACCTCCATGATGGACTCGAGCAGCGGCCTCGAGGAGGGCAGCCACCTGCTGAACGGAGGCTCCGCCCAGAAGAACGTGCAGGGCCAGGTGCACCGGGCGGCCGACACGGCCTGCATAGCCAAGGACAGCAAAGGAGACTCGCCCACCACCAAGAGGAAGAGAGTCAAGTTCACCACGTTCACCACCATCCCGTCGGACAGTAGCTACCCCACTGTGAACACACTGACTGGAGGACACAGCCAGGACATTAAGTGGGTGTGTCAGGACGTGGAGCTGGGAGACTCCAAGGAGCTGCGCAATTACATGGAACGGTTAAATGACAGTGCTTTAAAAGAGGTGGCATAATGAACCGTGTGCACTTGTAACAAACTCACCCTTATGCCTTTCAGAGGAAAGTGGGTCTGGACACAAACCGGACCTCCGGGAGGTGAAAATGGAGGAAATTCACTTCAGAAATCACCCCAAACTGCCAAAGGGTCATTAAATTTAAGAGGATTATTGATTCCACAAGTGACTGATGACGAATCGCTAAAGAAAAATATGTCAATGAACATATTTTTTCATTTGTTTATCAGATGATTACCTTTTTATCATCATTTTATTACTACAGGGTTTAGCTAGAATCAAGTTAACGATCCCAGGATTGACCTGCAGCAACTACGACCTGTGATATTCAGACGACATGTAGATTTTAAAACCCAACAGTAACACGACTAGGTAGATGTTCCGAATGTGTGTGCACATTAAAGTGAGTTTTGGAAGTTTTTGTAACATTTTGGATATTAATTTCCTAACGCCAGATCCTTATTCTATCTGTGGAAGAGTTCTGGAGAGGCCAAAGCGAAGCCAGGAGAAGTTTCTGCATGTTGTTGGAAAAAAAAAAAAAAAAGGCACAACTTTCCGGTTCATTCTCATCCTCCTTAAAGGGATAGTTCGGATTGTTTGATGTAGGGTTGTATGAGGTGCGTATCCCCCGTCAGTGTGTATACCCCGCAGGAGATGACGGTCGACACGCCTGCAGTTTGGAGAAGCACAGAGGGGCGACTCCAACTTTCTTTTACAGGTTTTTCAACTGGCCCTTCGCTAAGCCCCTCCTGCAAACAGCCCAGCAAAGAACAGCACACGTATGAGGCACGGATTAAACTTTTTCCGTTGTATGCTGCGAATGTTAGCATGTCCAGTTAACTAATGCTAGCTTACTCGCTGCAGTAACGTCACCTCCGGCTACACTTGCTTGTGAGCGTCATCATTTGAGCAGCCAAAACTTATGATCGTCAGCCAGAAATGAGAAGCTGCTTTTGTTTGGGTTTTGGCGATGGGTCAGTTGGAACTCCCACTCAACAGAGACGTAGGTTAGAGCCCTGATGAATTATTATTATAATCAAAGTCAGATAGTTGCAGAATACAACAAACTCAGCTTGGTTAAATGTTAATCATTACTAAGTTGTGATTTATGCATTATTAAAATAAAAGCAAAGATAATAATAATTAGCCTAAACATTCCCCTTGGCTAGACGTAAATCATAAAATCTCGCTGACGTTGGTTCAGTGAAAGAAGCTTTTGTAGCAGCTATTATAACAGTTTGTGTTTGCCAGGACGGAGGACAGATTGTGAGCAACAGGTGTGGAAAGTGTCCTCCTTTCTTTCTCTGTTTCTTCATTCATTTGTTGCCTCAAGGCAGAAAAATGAGGAAGGATGCCCACCAGACGTTGGCACCGTAGGCGGCCACCTATACGCCTTTAGTGAGCACAAACAGAACAAACTGATCTGACTGATGACTGATTCTGCCTGTGGAGCAGAATGTTTGACTTATTTAATGGCGGTTTCCCATCAGAAAAGGTTGTCTGCATTGCTGAGCTTCCTGCAGCGGTACTCCTGCTGCTTCTCCACACTGGGCGCATGTCGACCTCCATCTACTGGAGGTCCTACACCGACGTTGGATAAGCACCTCACACAAACCCACTCGAGTTAATCCGAAGTATCGCTTTAACACGGCAGAAGACCTGTTATGTATATACCGAACAGTCTCCAAAGCATTGTATTGTTGCTCTGTATATTGTATTTTCATAACATTTAACAAATACACAACAATGTCAAGAGCGTGTATTAGCTTTTATTGACCGCAGCATCATGAGGTCATTAATTTCTCACGTCCCGAGGTCAGCTGACGAATGTTGTCGAGGAAAAAGGAGCCAATTACACATTCATCTTTGTATCAAGAGCATTTTATGAGATGCAATTTAGCCACAAGCCGCAACAATCTGCTTCCTTTAATGTCGGCTGTGGAGGGAGGCAGCGGCCATTAATACTCTCATCTCGTCTATTAGAACACAGTATTCTAACATGACGGCCAGTGTGTGGAGGGGCTTTTAAATTAAATGGCTGGACTGCATGGTAATGTGACATTTCCCACTGCCAGCCCCCCCCAGTTTTAAGTTTTGTGAGCTTTGAAGAAAATGCCAATTAAGGTCTCGTTAACCTCTGTCCCATCGCCTCCAGGAAAAGCACACTGACGGACGAACGGGGATGAAATGTGCTCTCCGTCTCTCGGGGAACGCGTTTGGATACAAAGAGGGATAATTACAGGCAAGGTGGGAAATGTTTTCTTTTTGGAAATGGATCTTTTATTATTCAGATAATTGCACAAATAATAATCATCTCTGAAAACTTCCTAAACAAAGGCAGTCGGCTGAAAAATTGCATTTTGCTCAGTGAGCGTTATCATCATCACAGTGGTGTTGGCTGATTGCGTTTTTTTTGTGTTATTATTTTCCATCAAGCAGAGAAATGTTCACATTATGTTAACTGTTGCTGCGGCGTGGATCAGATTGTTAATCAGCAGAGCTCAAAGTATCAGCCTGCAAAGAGGGGAGGCGAGATACTTCAGCAAATAGCAGCACTACCTTGAGTGTAATTAGGGATGCCGTTTAGATTAGCTCAGTTATGTCAACAGTCAGCAGTGAATGGAGCCCCTCCAGACACCTGTATGGAAGTTTAGTGGCTTTTCCTCTTTTATTTAATTAGTTCAAGCAGTTTGTTGACTGATTCTTTTTTTTCTCCTTGTGTGGAGCTGCTATTGATCCACTTCATGCTGAGCCAGGACTCTGAATTATCAGCACAAAAACAAAAAAAAAACAAATGGAGTTCAAATAGAACGATAACAATCAATGATAAGTATAAAAATAATTAAAGAAGAAAACAGGCTTATGGGACTGAAACCAAAGTCGCTGTCAAGTCGACTCAGTTTATCCACGTCAACAAACGCGTGAATGTTTCAGCCTCGTGACCTTCATCAGGTTTTCAAAACACCTGCGCAGGTGTTTCCAGTTAATCTGACTGATTTAGGATGAACAGATCCCGTGTTTGAGTGGGACACGTTACCAGTGACGAGGTCTAAAATTATATATCTATACTTAAACAAAACTTTAAGGAAAAATCTTTTAAAAAAGAAGTACTTTCCCGTCTTTGTTGCAGCTGAATTTACTTTGTAATCGTTTCCATCAATACAATCAACCAGTTTCTCAGCATTCTGACTTTTGAACACCGGCTCCGATCAATATGTGGGATGGATGGACAAAGGATAAACATGCAGTGCAGTGGGACCCCCTGAACTGATTGGACCTCCTCTCAGGACTCTGGGCGTGCATGGACTTAAACTCACTGACATGTTCTCGAGTCTCCTGTTAGCTTTGTTGCACCTTCATCATTGATATTTGTGACCTGATAACTTTCCATCGCCCAACCTCAACCTGAGCAGAGGTTTAATCAGCCGGAACAACAAATAAAAACACGTCTGAAGAGCATAAACGTACGTAGATGCAGCGCTGACCTTTGGTTCGTACGTCACAGCTGTTTTGATCCGGTCAGAACTGGCCTGTGAACACAAACAGATGGATAAAAAAAAAACCATAACGATTAATTTTCTAAACAGATTTCGATGAGTCATGCCGTCCGTGGATTCATATCACGATCTGGACCGCAGCACCCACTTCTGAATGCTCGGGTGTTACATATTTCACCTTTAAAATTGAGTTTTGTAAAAGTTTTACACAGCAAGTCTGCAGCCATTTTTCTTTTAAAGACTAAATCCACAATATTACTCTTAAAGGGACAGTTCACCCCAAAATCAAAAACACCTCTTTTCTCCTGGCCTGCAGTGCTTTTTATCCATCGAGATTTTTTTTTTGTGTGTGTGCGAGTTTTGGAGATATCGGCCACAGAGACGTTTGTCTTCTCTCCATCAAGATGATGCACAGACTGTTGTGAGCAGCTGCACGTAGGAACTACTTTACTTCTACAGCCGATATCTCCAAAACTCTACAACTCTAGATGGATAAATGGCACCACAGGCTGATTTTGGGGTGAACTGTCCCTTTAAGTCAGATATAGGCCATGTAGCTTGCACACACACACACACACACACACACTCAGACAGAAAACTCTCTCTCCTCCCTCTTTATTCTCTGAATCTGCTCTTTCCTGAATGTTTTTT
>JAJHUR010104507.1:0-19915 GCA_027495735.1 Lutjanus campechanus | reverse complement strand
TGCTCTCTTGACCCACGGATCTGCAGCTGAGCATCAATGTTTTCATGCTAGATAACACCATCTTCTTCTTCTGCTGCTCATTCCAACGGTTCTCTTCTTCTACGGGTGACAGTTGTTTTGACAGATGATGCATCACAGCGTCCCCTAATGCCTGACAGTGAAAACAGTAATTGACGAGAGTTAAGAATTCTCATGTCTCTCTCATTTTTGGTCTTGGTTTTAGGACTAGACTAGTGGTTGCACTCTTTAACTTTGAAGCCATGTTGTTGTAACATGTGTCTTGACATCGTCTGGATGGATGTGTTGCTCCAAACCCTGTACTGTTCAGTATCAATGGTGCTTTCACAGACAGATTATCATCATCATTATTTATTTAATTTCTTTGCAAAGATCCTTTATTTTCTCTTTTTCCTCCTGGAGGCTGCGTTGGCAAGTTTTTGCAGAATTTTGGATGCAAATTCAGGAACATGATGAGATGGATGACATGCATGGCAGCATGCGATGAGGAACATTTTTCTATTTTTCAACAAGGCTGACATCAGACATCAGAGCCTTGATATCAGATCCAGGGGAAAATGTCATGAAATGTGAGTAAAATACAGACACAGATGTGAGGGAGTTAATTCTAAATCAGATGAGGTGTCCAGAATACGGCTGATATCTGGGAGAGCTCTGTCAGAGTCAGACAGACGTGTGTATAAGCGCACGTTCTGTGCAAAGAGACTTGTTCGTTGATGGCCACGATTAAAATTTACGGTTTTGACTGACCTTGTGCAGGAAGCAAAATAAAAGAGGGAGAAAGAGCTCTCTCTGCAAAAGCCAAGGTCCTCCAGAACTCCCGGCATCAGGACAAATCCAGGTTCGAAACAGAGACGATTTGTCCCAACCAACAGGACTTTCTCAAATAATCCACAGATTTATTCAAATCATTGACAAAAAACACTAATTTATTGTTTACTTATCTAAAATTGGGGATGGCAGGGTCATAATTTGAAAGTTGCCAGATAAAATTTTTTAATTAACTGATTTAGATCAACCTCTTAAGTTGTAAACATTATTTGATGAGTTGTGTTGACATTATGTTAGTAAATACATCAACTCAATGTTCTGGGTAATTTAACAGAAATTAATAACAAACTTTAACATTTTTCTCCACACTGAGTTCAGCATTTCAAAAAGACACGATATGAATTAAAACATTAAAAAAAACATAAAAACTGATAAATAAAATCTAATTGGACCAACTGAATTTGTCACCTTAAAAAAAATGTTCACAGTTATGGCAATAAAGTACATAATTAATCAGAATCAGGCATACGTTATTTATTTATCAGTTAAGATAAAGCAACTTACACTTTTTAAACAACTCAACTTTAAAACTTTTGTGGTAAAGTTGGAACAACTTAATTTTAATTTTTTATTTTAATTTGAGTAACCAACTTAAAAACTCATGTTTATGCTACAAACTAATAAGAGAAATTAATTGTAGTAACTTCATGAAACTGGCTTGATAACAACTTTTTCCACCTTGAGTTCAGGGTTTAAAAAATCTACTCCATGAACAAAATGATGAAAAAGCTGAAAAAACTACTGCAGAAAATGTAATTGGAGGAACTTAATTTTTGAATGGTTGTCAACTTAAAAACTTGAGTCTATAAAGTACACAACATTTAAAACATCCTTTTAAATAAGGCAGTAAAACTAGTTGGAACAACTGTTTTTATGAGTTATCAACTTAAAATTTTGAGTTCATGATTATGGTAATAAAGTACATAACACTTTAAACTTCATTTCAAATAATGCAGCAAATGCTAGTTGGAACAACTTAATTTTTATGAGTAATCGACTTAAAAAGTTAAGCTACCAATTAATAAATAAGTGGTAATTAAAAACACTCCTGATTGTAGGAGAAAAAATCATTTCCCAAAGTAATTAAGTAACTGTTGAATCAAATCAAATCATTTATTTTTAGAGTGTAGTTGAAAGAGAAATTAGAAAGTGGAAGAGATGATTTCATGTTTTCCTCACGTATGTTCTACAGTCCATAAAAGGTTTGCAACAATACATGCAAAGATGCAGCACTATTATAGTGTGATGGTGATGTTCACAAAGGACAAAGGGACAAAAAGACTCTGTGATGCACAATTGAAATGTACATTAACTGATGTGCTTTGTGTCGGTCAAATAAAAAGAATGTGAAGTTTTGACTTAACATGCTGATAATAAAATCTGAACTACCAGGAAGTACACATGTCCACTAATACATAAAACATACAGGAGGAGTGTGTGGAGTCTTTCAGTAGACAATGACGTGATCAATGTTAATAAGTGCACGTCTAACCGGAAAATTGATCATACTGTAGCTCGCAGTAAGAGGAAATGCCAGCTCACCCTCTTCTCTTTTCATCACTCTTACAACACACATTCCTTATTCAGTCCCTCCAGGAAGTTGCGATCGCAACAATTCACGCAAATTCAACCAATTCCCGTGAATTCTGTGCGACCCTTTTCTACAAATTTGACCAAACGACGAGAAAACAAGAAGGTTCACCCGTGCAGCGCGCAACTAACGTGAACGTGCAAATATCTGCTGGTTGCATCTGGCAGGTGCGGCTGCATTGCAGCAGGTGCTTCACCGTCTGTTGCCTGGAGGATATCTGCACTCTACTGAACGCACTCTCCTTGTTATGACCATGAGAACACAAGAAGAGAACATAACAGAGCTTCATATTCACCCCACAGCTTCTCCTCTATGCACTGACATTACACACATTTGCATATTAATGAGGAAAACTGATTTTCATGAAACTCCAAAACGCTTTGAGCTCATATTAATAGCACAAGTGGAAAGCCATAAGCATGTTAACAATAAAGCATGTGCTTATTGATTCATTAAATGGCTCCATTTATGGTTACAATATCATGGTAATTACGGTGGGACATTTTGTAACACTTTTACCTTTGGCTGTATGGAAATGAAACTATATTTTCAATTATTCTGATATCAGCGCTTATAGGAACACCCGCCACAGGAGATATACTGCCTTGAGCACATCATTTTGTTGGTGTTTGAGTACAACCACAGGCTGTTCATCACTGGCTGTTTGCCTACAGGAGCGGTTATACTGTACAGTGATGAAATTTACCACTATGAAGAATATCAGTGGCTGTTTGCAGTCGCCACACATGGCAGCACAGAAACAGTAAAAAAGCGTTTGCACACAGGTGAAACTGTTGCTCATTGTTCAAACTGAGGTTATATGCTTGTAAATGTTCCGGTGATAAATTGACACTGTGTACAGTATTTGTAATAATGTGGCGTTTTATGATAAACTGTCCTTCAGACGGCTCGGGCTGAATGCAGAGCGTGCTCCGCGGCTCTCCTTGGCAGAAGCACACAGGAGATTGCGAACATTGTTCTCACTCTTAATGATTATAGAAGATAAGTCTTATGAATATCAATGAGGGCGCGCTCTGTCATTTGCATTTCAATCATTATGAAATGATCCTGTCAGAGGCACCCTGTCCTCCCAACTATGAAATGTCACAGACACTTTGAAGCACTGCAGATGATCATTAAGCTGCATATACACATACACTGTGATGTGTTTATATGTTTTTTGCATTTTTCTACACGCTGTGTGCGTTTTCTTGCCACAGAAAAGCTTCTGAAGAATAATTTAGACCATGACCAGATATATACAAACACTAAACGCATACAGCCCGAGCTAAATTACTTCAAATGCACTCCTGCAGGTCCTGCTGTTTAAGATGCATGTTGTGCATGTCGGGAAACGAGCAACAGAATACAAAAGAAAGAGAGTCATGAACCTTTCTTGCAAAAAATGAATGCTATAGGGGTGGAAATATACGAGCACAGTGATTTAATTAAAACATTCTAATAAGATGAATGCGTGAGCTGAAAGCTTGTAGAATGTTCTCCCAGTTTCCCCACAAATGCAAAAGTGACAGACGATTGAAGGCATCATTGTGCTTCAGATCAAGTGTTTGTCAGATTGTTGAGCAGATCTGAACACCCCTCAACCCAACGCGTCAAATACGGGAGGTTGGTCAGTGACCCGATGACATTAGCAATACGCTCGTACCCCTGTAGCGTCATTTCCCTTATGAATTCTGTTTTGAAATACCTTCAAAGTCAGGTAAAGTGTGTGAAAGTCCAACAGTCACAACATTTTAAGCTTCAATAGTGTAAAAAACAATACATGATACCTTTTTCGACACCATGGGGCAAAATCAAAAAAGAAACATAAACAGAAAAATTACAGAAAAGATCGCTGAACACTGTCTGGTTTTGAGTCCAGCCAAATATCATGAAAATAAAGACTAAACTAAACGGAGGTCTTGAATTAGCAATTGGATCTTTTAATTTTTATTGCTTCAGTATTTTCGATCCTATCAAATATTAGTATTTTTCTGTTTTAAACATATTTAAGTATCTTTACTTGTGACAGATGGGTCAAACAAACACAAGTATTGAACCCAGGAGATCAGGGTTCATTGTGACTTTTTGGTTTTGGTCTGAAAACAAAAGTCACTGTTGATTTCTTTTTAAATTATGATACATATGTAAACTTAAATAAGTAGGTGGATGTTTAGCACAGTTGGTAGAGCGTCCAACCCATGTATGGAGGCTGTTAGTCCTCTGCGGTGGCTGCTGGTTCCCACCTTCTCTCTTAAGACTCTATTTTCTCATTCTTTACACAATTACTTTTGTCACTTTCCATGTGAACATCCAGCTGGAACATCATGAATGTCTTCCAGGTCAGATTGTCTTCATTTGAAAGATCTCAGAGCACTTTTGATACAGAGCAGGTCTGGTTCATACGCTATAATATTATTTACAGAGAACAATTCTCACCACGAACAAGTGCTTAGTAGCGAGAACAAACTTCCTTTTAACAGGCAGAGACCTTGAGCAGATGGGTTGAGAGAGAACAAATAGAAATACTTTTTTTTAAACTTTGTATGTACTACATGCAGCTCACTTCAAGCATACCCCAGCCTTCAGAAAAATCCACCTATCTATCCAGTATCTGTACCTACTTATCCTTTACAAGTTTGCCAGGACTGGAGCCAGTCCCAGCTCAAACTGGGTGAGATACATTCATGATTGGAGGCAATTTAGAGTCGCCCACATACAGTATGTCTTTGGACTGTTGAAGGAGGACCCAGAGGAAAGGCAAAGAGACACAGGAAGAACATGCAGGCTCCACATGGAGGAGCCCCAGCCGGCCAGTTCTGTTCTGTTCTGTTTTTAACCCTAACCCTAACCCTAACGATACTAACCTTTGAGCCACCTCGTGATGCCTCTCCTTTTCAAAATGCGCTTCAACAGGCTTACTGGGAATTGTGACTTCCGTATCAATCACTTCAATGTCATTCACAATTACTTTAGTGTTTCAAGAGTTGGTATGCCTGTAAGTCAGTGTCCAGAAATACGTGCATACTTTTTCCTGGCCATTTTTCATTGCTATTTTGTGGCTCTGGTACAGACAGATGACTTCCCCATTCCCAATCCTGCTGACACACAACCCAGAGACAATTAGTACAACTAAAGAGCTGTTTCGATTGCTGAAAAAATGCATGGAGGTTGGAAATTGTGCTTCACAATTGACATTTGCGCCTCCGTAAACTCAAAACAAACCATTTGTAAGCCAAGTCAAGTCAGTGCCCATGCAGCTCAGTCACCACTCTGCACCAGTTTGCTTGTGGCAAACAGGAAGAAAGAATGTCACTTTGGAGTGTTGCCTGATAAAGCAGATCATTTAAAGATACACTGCGAGATAAGTGAAATCTTGGGATTCGGGCTGGATTTGCACACTACTTTTCTTTTGCATGCAAATGAAGGAGTGTTTGGAGGGACTCTCTACAATGTGACTATATAAGCATAAGTAATGAATTTGCCTTGTATCACTATGACTCAAACACTGGAGGCCTGCGTGCCAGAACGTAATTCATCGAGAACTGAACTTGCTGGTGTTGGTGATGCCTGTCACCCAGTAGCACAATGTGGCGAAGCTGAGGCACAAGGTTCAAGTTTTTGCAGATTTCCTCATGAAATGGACAGCACAGAGTTGTTGACTACTGATTATGTAAAAGAACTTTAAACCAGATGGAGAAAATCCCAATCAGCGCGTTGGACGGCTTTCCAGTTTTCAACAATAGAACTTTAACACCATGACTTGACGAAGAAACAATGTTGCATGGAAACAAGTCTCTCGAGAAATGAAGTACCTCTTAACGTGCCAGTATAGTGGCACATTTGTGATAAAAAAGACAGCCCACTCATCGCTAAGTATGTAAATGATGTTCTTAACAGCTTGTGAGAGGCAAGAGACGGCCTCTTTGTATCTTCATGTGTGAAACTGTAAATGGAACACTTCCATTCTTCATGTTTGACTTTCTGTATCTGCAAGCATGCCAGGGTCAGTACAAACATCCGCGCACCTCCAATTTGTGTCCGGTTTGTCCAACACTACGCTACTCAAGCTCCAGAATACCATCTATGCATGTATGGAATGCATCTTCCATGAGGACTGCAGAAAATACTATCAGCAGAACTGCTACATGTCCATGGTGTCCGTACTGTCCACGTCTGTTCAGGAGTATATTCTGAACTTTGATTTATTTAGTTTGGACACGGAGCAAAGCAGAAAATTTAACACTACTGCCACTGACCACTCCAGCCACCAAGAATCTACAAAGAAAGTCTACAACAACAACGTTTGTGTCCCAAACTGGAGGGAAAATGACCACATGCCAAACACTGGACAGGTTATTTAGCCCTGCCAGAAGAGGTAGAACTTTTTCATTTTTGCCTCTTAAAGTTCCCTTGAACTGGCTAACAGAGAGCTTATTGCTAAAGAAGATTTGCTCCTATTGAACCGACCACAGCCTCAGAGACCAAGACAAGGAATGTTTGGCGAAAGGGAACAGGCTGCAGTACCGGGGTTGTTTTCTTGCCAGATTTTGTTCCTGTTAAAATCTTTTTTTTCAGCATAGTTGAAGAACAAAAATAAAAAACACCCTAAAAAATATGGTCCCAATTCTCAAGAATGAGCAAACGGCTAGATTCCTAATCCAAGATAAATGCAGTTAGGAATACGTATCTGTAATACTAAAAAAAAATCCTACATATCATCCTAAACTTACATAAGATAGATAAAAAATGAACATGTTATTTGCAGTGCTGTGTTGAAAGGTGAACTCCTGCCTCACAACCAGATGTTTCATGCCTATCCACCAGCCTGAACTTCACACCTGTATTGGCAGCCTCATTACATACAGGGCACACTACTTCCTGCACTGGCATGGGTAATGAGGCCCTTTTAACATGCTTAATAACAATATGTGCTAATAAGACTAATAAGACTATACAAGTATTAATAATAGCATCATAAACATGTTATTAATAGATTATAATAATAGGGCTAGAATCCAGCTCAGAACATACCCTTGTTACCCCCAAAATATAATTATAATAATTAACTGTTAATAAGTGCATAGTAAAGGATTAATTAACCATAATGATCTTTGCTAAAAAGTATCTCATAAGTGCTTACTTGTAAGCAACTTTTTAACATTATTAAGGGTAATTAGGCACTTACTAACAGTTAACTTCTGCATTCTCCACGGCTTAGTCATAACTAACCGAGCTAGCAGCTAGCTACTTTAGCAACAAGTAAGCTGCTAAAGCTATCTGTCCATCAGGAAACTCTGCAATTAAATCACAGAGAGTTGAAGCTGAGCAGCCGGAGGACATCAGAGGAAAACCAGAGAATATTTTCTCCATAAAATATGACCCAGTTTCACCCTAATCTCTGAATAAAGTTATAAAGTTGTGCGTCACAAGAAAGAAAGCACTTTACTGGAAGCTAATTCAGTATATGCCCCTGAGTGCAGAATGAGTCATCGACATTTTTTAATCATTTTCCAGGAAATGACAAACTCTAAAATACAATTAAGTCCCAGAGAGTATAACTTTTTTTTGTCATTGGTTAGCTGGCATATAGGTGATGCATAGCGCAATACATCGTGTATGTCATTGGTTCCCAACCTGGGGTCCGGGCCCCCCTTAGAGGGGCACCAGAAATTGCAGGGGGTCCCCAGGACTTTGTCCGCTCTGAGGTCTAAATTAAATTAAAAACAGTAGATTAGTTTGTAGACCACAACTCTCTGACCCCTCAAACTCTGTTATAATGAATCATTATTATTCTCGCGGTAACGATGAGAGTGTGTAAGCCGACTCCGTTGGGTTATTCAAGTTAAAAATGTGAAGCTTATGCTACAAAAGAGACATTTACCAAAGGTAATGGTTCTAAGAATGTAAATAACTTAATTTATGCTTATTTGGGACAGTAAAGCTTTATAATTAATCACATGTTTTTTTGGTTTATATGCCTGTGTGTGCAGGCTGGGGGGCTCAGCTTTCCTTGGTGTATGTGATAAAAACACTTAAAGATCGATTATGAGTTTATAGGACCTTTTAAGAGTGTGTCAACACCACTGACACTCACATAGCATTAAGCAAGATGAACAAATATAGTGAAAGTTCAGTGAAAGATTAAATAAAGAGTTAACGGATCAGTCAGATTCATTTCACTGCCATTTTCTGCAGCTAACACAGCACACACCCAACAGAGAATGGTGGAGTAATGAGTGTGTGTGAGACTGACACACAACAAGACGTCTCACTGTGCAATAAGTAAGCAGCCCTCCTTACACAAAACACAACGTATCAATAGCAGATCGTCCAACGCGGCATGTTACGCAACTCCTGCTGTTTGGACCTGTTAGTCGTGTGTGTGTGTGTGTGTGTGTGTGTGTGTGTGTGTGTGTGTGTGATGTGTGCATATGGTTCGGACAGATCAGCAAACAGCTGCTTGCTCAGCATCCGCAGGTCTTGACTGACCTGTCGGATGAATATGTTGATGTGTCGTACCGTGTGATGGAAGGCCTGCAGCAGAAATGACGACATCATGGAAGCAGATGAATAAAATATTACATTTGTTCGGCATTAAAACTGCAACGTTTTGCCAGATTTAGCTCCCGGTTTGTCATTTCTACGCTAACTTTCTTTCGTGCATTCTCCGTGGAATTAAAAAAAGAAATCACAACTAAGATGGATACTTTTAAAGGCACCTGCGCTCACCAAAGATTATCTTCAGACAAAAGACTAAAATCAATTTCCTGCATTTGTGCCCTGACGTGTTTCCAGGCATCCCTGATATATTGGAGCATGCAGGAGGAGTGGATTATGGAGCAGCACTGTAAATATTTCACTTTCATTTTGAATGACATGACTGAGTCTGTGCAGTTTGTTGAAATTGGACAAGAATCTTGTAGGACAATCAGAAGCCAGGAGGGGAGAATGATTGAAAAAGGATGACTCTGTGATTGGAACTGTAGTACATGAACAAATGCTGTTTTTCATACAATAACATGCAGTTTCATAAAAGTTGCCCATGTTCATCTCACTCAATCATTGTCAGACAGCAACTCACTGAGAATTAAGCAACATAATCTTCAAATCTCAGTCACCTTAGAGCAGGGGCGGGAACCAAACTCAGTAGTACCAACGTAATTCAGTCGGTAACCTAAAGGTACTGAGTACTGATTCACGTTTTAGTTCTAGCAACTAGCAACAAGCTAGCAACAGCTTGCAGGAAACGCACTGTGACCTTGAATAAATTACGGTTTTCTCTCAGTTTTAACATTGTTGGAAGCATTTGGGATACTCTAAGTACACAACTCGACAAATTATATATGTCCAGCATTTTTTTAGGATTTTAATGCAGCAACATTACATATTATAGGTTTAAGTGAGGCATTGACATCTAAAGGTGATTAGTTAGCTTGATGTTGGAGATAATTGGGTTTCTTTCACTGTCTTTGTTGATCTGAGCTCAGGTTTAGGAAGGGAGACGGAAGGAGGAATTTAATTTTATGCAGCTCTAAATAATCCACAAGATGTTTGAAAGTAATAACAATGCTGAAATTGAGAAGTCTGGGCTTATTTTGTTACAACTGCAATTACTTTTTAAAATTATTATTATACTATATAGGAAGTAATGTGGGGTACTTTTGGGTACCAGTACCAAATTCTAGGTATCAGTACTGTGTTGTTTCACCCTACCTTTTAGTCAATTTTACACCTGCCTTTCACTTGTAGTATGCGTATCTATTAGCTGAGGAGTGTATTGTATTTGAAAGCCAAGAACCCCTGCAGCAGCCGAAGCTAACGTCGTCTAGTTTAATGTTAGCATTAGCCAACACTAAGCTGTGCCTTTCAACATGCTACTTAGTCTCCTAATACCGTGTGTTTTAGCGTACTAAATAGCTTTAGATTAGTCAGTATGTCAGAAACCTTAGTATGAAACTAATATTCATGAAAGCAGATTATTAACGGGGAAATATTACAGTATGCCAGAACTACAGTAGTAACAACAACAACCACATCAGCAGGAATGATATTACATGCTTCTGAGACGTGTCAGCATTAAATGCCCTGGTGACAGATTGACAGGATAGAGGTTGTAGGGACGGGTTACGGAGGGATTCTGTTTCATGTGGTGTGTAAAATGTTCTATATACATAACAATGTTGAAATTGAGAAGTTTGGACTTATGCACGCTTGGACTTTTTGCAACTGATATTACATTTCTGTTAGTACAGAGAGAGTAAAGTACCGGCTGACGGTGCCGCTGGGTACCTGGACCAGATCAGTTCAAATGTAATTTTACACCTGCCCTCCCCTTCTCTGTTAAAGATGGTGAAAGAAGGCAAAGTATTAGTTGAAGAGTTTAATGTGTTTGATAGCATAAAAGCCAAGTCCCCTACCGCAGCCTCAGCTAACATTAGCACGCCTGCAACTAGCGCCTAAAAAGACAACAAAACTTTAAGTATGGCATCAAGAACTTAATCAACATCTTCAGGTGATTGACTAGCTTGTTGATTAAGTTGTTGTTGGAGATAACTGGACATTTTACACTGTTTTGATTGCCATTAGCTTAGAATTTTACTTGCGTTACCCAACACTCAGCCACTGGCTACATTCAGAATTTCCTGTTTAGAATGCTATAACAGTGTGTGACATTTATTAGTATGTGTGAAACCTTAGTATGAAATCAATATTTGTGAACTGCATGCTATTTCTGGGGAAATATTACAGTATCTAAGCACTGTAGTAACAACAACAGCACAGTAACAGGAAGGATGCTGCATGTACTTAAAGGCTGGAGGTTGTAGAGTTGAGAAGTTTTGACAATTTTTTTACAACTAAAATTGCATTTTTGTTATTAAAGAGTGAATGAAGCACCAACAAAAGATATCGCTGGGTATTAGTACCAAATTCCAGGTACTGGTTCCATATCAGTTCAAATACCTGCAGTGAGGTATTGACAACTTCATTGATATTTTCAGTTGATTAATTAGCTTGCTGAATTGTTATTGTTGGACATAACTGGACTGTTTTGGTTGCCATTAGCTTAGCATTTTTACTTGCGTTAGCCAACACTCAGCCACTGGCTGCGTCCGAAATTCCTACTTAGAAAGCTAAAACAGTTTGTGAGATTTATTAGCATGTTCGAAACCAAGTATCAAACTAATATTGCATTCTATTGACAGGGAAATATTACAGTAATAAAAGTAAAAATAATAACAACTGAAAATGCCCTGATGACAGACTGACAGGCTGGAGGTTATAGGATGGGTTTGGGAGGGATTTTGTTTCGTGCGGTGTCTAAAATGTTCTATCAATGTTGAAATTGAGAAGTTTGGACTTATTTTTTCCAAGTGAAATTACATTTGTGTTATTACAGAAAGAGGTAAAGTACAGATAAAATGTATTGTTGGGTACAGTTACTGAATTCCAGGTACCTGATTCAGATGTGAACGGTACCCAACCCTACCCTAGAGTGAATTTTACACCTGCCTGGCCATTTTTCTTCCCTCTCTGTTAAAGATGGCGAAGGAAGGCAGCTTTTTGCTTTCCACCAGAATGAGTCGAAGCAGCTTAGCAGCACTGGAGGAAGATATGAAACTTTTTAGGAATATATCATCCTCAGAGATTAATTTTATTATCACTTATTACCTCTCTTACAATGGCAGAGCAGAACTGAGAGGGTTTGAAATGCAAAACAGGCTGCACCTACACCTTTCCTGAGCAAACCCACACACCCACACACACAGAGCAGCACCACTGTGAACATATCGAGAGATTTTTTAGTTTCTGTGTCCTCACGGGCCCTTTTCTCAACATTATCATGTCATCTCTGAGCAGGTATGTGCACGACAAGGTCACACCAGCCTGTGTGAAGCTGCAGCTCCGTGCAGTGCATTGCCACCCAGTGTGAACACAAGCTGAAAATCACAGCATTAGCAGCAGTGTAGCTGTAAAGATCCATGCAACCCCACTCAACCCTCCACCCCACCACTTTTTTCTCCCCTTTTCCCTAAAAAAAAAAATCCACATCCAGATATCCACACCACCATCTTGTGGCTGCTTGGATAGAGATGCGCGCAGAGGAGAGGGGCTGCTGCTGCTGGAGGAAGATGCCGGTCTGTGCTGCTGCTGCTGCACCTCGTTCAGTCAGACACAAAAGAGTTGTGTGAGAAAACGCAGGTGTGAAATGGGTTTAAACGCTTTGGCATCTTGAGGGAAACACAGAGCTTTGTGCTCCTCTTGTCGCATTAAAGTTGACCGAGCTGTTGCTGCTTTGGCACCGAGTTTGGCCAAAGCAGCACCACAGATGTGCACAGAAATAACGCGCAAACACTCATTTATAGAGATAATAAAGAGCCTGATGTGTGATGAGCTGCATTTTCATCCTGTCATCATTTCCAAATGAACAAAAGCTCATTTTGGAGTCGGATGAAAGTGCGCAAGAATCAGCCTCAGCTGCTGCTGCGGGCTTTTTTGGATAAAAAAACCCTCCATTTTGCGCCTGATTTTTTATTGTTTTTCTGTTAAGTTCTGCTTGCAAAATGACTATGACCCTGTTGAAATGTCTGTGGATGAATTCCCCGTGGATTTAAGCTCCAAGCGCGTCCGGACAAGCCACCAGAGCAGGAGGAGGGGGGTCAGAAAACGCGCAGAAATTCAGCCGCTTGTCTCTTAAATTTACTCTGTTTCCCTGCCGGAGGAGAAGCTGCGAGGCTCACACTTACCTCAGCCTGGATCTCCACCGTCTCACTCTTCTATACAAGTCCCGACTTCCAAATCCAACACCGCCACCACAGAGGAAAAAACACAATAAAGTCCACGTCCAGCCTGCTGCGCCTGCTCCTCCTGCAAAATCCAAAGTAAGAAGAAGAAGAAGCGCAGTCCTGATGTACTGAAGGCAACTATACGTCCTCTGTGTGTGTGTGTGAGTGAGTGTGTGTGTGAGTGTGTGTGTGTGTGAGGTGGGGGAGAATAGAGATGCGGCTTTATCAGCACAGAAGATGTTTCAATGAGTCATTGCAGAGGCAGTGGAAACGCTGCTGAATCTAATTGCTCTCATAGAGCAGCGAGTGTACTGAGGACAGATTAGTGAGAGAGAAACCAGGTCTCTCTCTCTCCCTCTCTCTCCCTCTCTTGCCATTGGACTACAGCGAGTGAAATTTACTAAGCCCGCAGCCAATGGATTGCCGCATTCTCTCCATCACCGTTAACCAGCCGCTGTGTTGTGGCAGCTCTGGCATGGAGCAGGGAACATGGCACCGGCTGCTCTGCACACCAGGACCCCACTGTGGAGAGTACTTCATCTGAGAAGAGACTGATGGGAAGGAAAGTTCTTTTATTTTACAACTCCTGTCATACTTTGGATTGATGTGCCTGCAGGGGAGACTGGGGACGGTTGCAACTGGAGCCTGACAGATATATCGGTCAGCCAATATTATCAGTCCAATATTATCTTATCACATATCGGTATATTGTCTGATATGTGCCTGTAGGAAAATCTTTTTTAACTCAACATAATGCAGTTGATTTTATTTGTTAGCTTTATAAGCAGCATGTTATGTATAATTGATCATTTTTCTTAATTCATGTTTATTTCTAGGCTAAATAAATAAATAAATAGAATGTTAAGATTGTAAAACAATGCATATTTTATACAACATATTAATATAATGTTGATTTAGACAAAAAAAACAAGAGTTAATTTGTGAAATTAAATGTATTTTAATTAGTTTTAACCAGGGTCAGTTGCAACTTTAGACTAATTCCTTTCAAATAAATATTGTGAATGATATGTCACATGTAATCATCTTTAAATATTATGGGAAATTAGCAGACAGATATCAGTTTAAAGGGATAGTTCAGCCAAAAATGAAAATTCAGTCATTATTCACTCACCCACATGCTGATTAAAGGTTGGGTTTAGTTTTTTAGTCCACAAAACACTGCTGGAGTTTCACAGGAAAACTGCTGCAGAATCTCCCAAACAATGGAAGTGAATGGTGACCAGTTTTCAAATGTAAAAACACAACAACAAAAAACACAAAAATGCCTCTAGACTGCTCATCTGGTGTAATCCCTGTTTCACTTCCTGGTTTAAAAAAGGCAGGAACACTGCTCAAGCAGTGGTAAACTTTCTATATTTCAGCAAAGCTGAGCAACTTTAAAAAATATTAGGAAATTTCACACAAACAAAACAGCGGATATTAAAAATGGCAGTAGGCAGCCATGGCCATATTTTTATTTTATTTTATTTGTATTTTTCTAAATATATTTCTACAGAAGATCTCTATTCTATTCTATTTTTCAAGGGTGTAACTGTAACGCTAACAATTTCCCCCCTGGGATCAATAAAGTATTTCTGATTCTGATTCTAATGGATATTAGACTTGGGGCCCTGTCTTACACCTGCTGCAAAGTTGTTGCACTGGTGGCGCAGGTGGATTTGGACACACCTTGAATAAATTAAATCCATTGCACCTCATGTTTTCCACTTTTGCTTTAGATCAGTGTAAGATAGAACCCTCAGAGTTAGACATTCAGTTAATCACAATCAGCTGTGTCGATATCTGCCGGGCAGTGGACATGCATCCTCTGTGTACATAAGCAAGACAGACAATATGAAAATAGGCCCCTCAAACTACTGCTTCTGAGTGGCAGATCATATGTCCTACAGCCAAAGCAAATGCATGCTGAGAGAGAGGACACGATGCTGAATGCGTCCATGTAAATTTTATTCTTGTGGTGTCAAATACGTGGTCACACAAGCAATGTAAAGAATTGGCGCCGTCTGCTTTTCTCAGAAGGTCTGGCTCTGAGTTGACACGGGACAGAATGGGAGGTTGTTTGGCAAACTTGTCCTTTTTTTACCTCACCGAGCCAAAACTATAAGTCCACTTGCTTATGTGGTCACATGTGTGCGACCAGTACGGTGTTTTGTATGATTTGATGTATATATTGTGTATGTGGGGTGAACACTGTGGGTGTGGGAGCAAGATTAAGAGAAATTTTTTTGATTATTTCACAGCTGCTCCACACATGACTCTCTAGCTCTGAGCATTCCGCCACATACACACCCATTATAAAGTCTGCAACAGACTAAAAATCTCCCAAAACCTTAAGTGCGATTTCATTAAAACCGATGTAGTTATTAAAATGCATTTTTTCCAATATTCATGAAAACGGTTTGGCTAATTACTACCAAAAGTCACAACACATTATTCTTGAATTTTCTGCCCGTTTTGTATATGCTCTTTGTGTACGTTCTATACATCGTTTCTCCCCTCCTGTTTCTCTAAAATTCGACCTCCTTCTCGCTCCTCTCCTGATATTTTCACATCTAACTATGAATTAAGAGTTTATTTCGATCACACTGGACTAGGTGATTGTTGAACAGTGGAAAGACGAACCAAGACTTTCCTGGTGAGTTTTATTTTGCTGAAGACGACGGTAATAAAATGACCATTTCTGCAAAGGGAGGCTGGTTAAAACAGCTGTTTCTAGTTAAAAAGCATCTTTCTCTTTATCAAAAAGCTCTGTCTCTGTTGTGATCCTTTCCATAATGATATTGGACACTTAGAATAACAATCTGAGCCTGTCAGTGGCAAAACAAGCACTTTTAGAGGACATACTTTGACAGTATGCAGTTGCCCCAAAGGGATTACATTGCAGCCTGTGTTGCCAGCTGCAGAGGTCTCCTCCAATACTGAACCAGTTTCAAGAATTTTTGTCCCCCATTAGTCACTTAGACACATAACAAAATAGGGTCCAGGTTGAAAAATACAGACATTACCCTTTTAGACTTTATCTAATATCTACAATATTAATTTGAACCTAACTTGAAAATGATAAATATATCTAACACTGAACACTGAGTTGGGAAAATAATCAGTTGTTTTGAAGAAATAAATCATTGTAGAGTTAAATTATTATCAGATTTTATCACATCTTACATAAATTATCTGGAACACAACCTTAACAGATTCACAACACTTGTACTCAAACCTGCACTGTGGCTTTATTTTGTCTGATGAAATGGTCAGTGACTGTCCCGTCACGCAGCCTGCATGCTAATCCTGGTGGAGAAAGGTCACGCGTGTCATATCGTGAGTTGCAGTGCCACAGGTTGCAGGTTGGACGTGTTATCCTGCTCAACATTTGATTTGGCTTCGCCCAGGCGGCGGTGACGTCCCCTCATCAGTCTCATGAAAGTCATCCAGTCATCCTGGGCCGAGCTGCTGACAGAAGCTGATATACACTTCAGAGGCGTGGAGGATACCCCCAACCGCTGAGGGTTATGATGTTGGGAGAGGGAATAAATGATGACGATATCAAAGGGAGGCCTGCCTGCCTGCCTGCCTTCTGTGCAGCTCTCAGCCCGCCTCAGCCTCGTCCTCAGGCTCTCACTCTGCTGTTCGGTCCTGCTGTAGGCCTGGTCTCAGCGTGTTGATTTGAAATGATCTTGACCTTGATCTTGCAGGGAATCCTATTGAAACTTTAAAGCTTTAGCATCCGTTTCCAGTCTTTTATCATTATCTAAATTTAAAATCTAGACTGTTGAAGGGGAAGGAGATCATCTGTGGATTAAGAATATGCTTGTCTTTGCTTTCTTGAGATCAAATAAAACTTGTATGTGAATTGCATACATAGGCTCGGATCTACAGATTTACATTTACAGTGAAAAGTCATTAAAGGGGTTTGGAAAGACAAGATGTAGAGGAAATCCACTGAGCATCCTAATGTCGTGGAACTCCACATAGATGTCAGTATGGGGTGCTGGGTGTATTAGAGAGACTGTCCTTGCCAGAAAAACAACATTGTTGTTTGTTCAAACATTTCAAATGACCTATATTCACTCTTTCCTGTTAAGTGTCCTCTTGTGCTCGGTCAAATAATGGCTGTTGTCTCGCACAATCAAAAGACATTGTTATGGCGCCACAAAAGCTGTGAGGGAGGAGGTCAGGCTGGATGGTTGACTTTGACAGACCAGCAAGTCCTCCAAACTAAACTCTGAAATATGTTGTTTGTCATTGCCTTCAAAAGTGACAAAACAGTGTAAGAATTTTCTGCTCTGCCTACACTAAAGGTCCGTCCACACAAAAAAGAATAATGCAAACGATATGAGCATTGATACCAGGCTGCTGGTAGATCTGGTTCTTGAACCACTTCAGTTTCTTGGAACCTTGGTGCTATCTAGTGAACCAGCCTGCGTTTCGAGCAGTCCTGATTGGAACCATTGCAATCAAGGATGTCATCAACAGAGGGATTTGTGTATTTGTGTATGCATGACAGCCTGTAGAATATGACACGCCCACTTTGGGCCTGCTATGTTTTGGTTCCAGCTGGAAACCAACTTTCAGGGTTCCGAACTAATTTATTTTTGGTGAAAATGGTTAACCTGAAATGCCAGAAACTGTTTAGAAAAGGGCAGGCACTTTCAAAAAAAACACTTGGCAGGTCATTGGATGAAGCATGGGTGTATC
The DNA here is from genome assembly GCA_027495735.1 of Lutjanus campechanus. Taxonomy (NCBI): domain Eukaryota; kingdom Metazoa; phylum Chordata; class Actinopteri; order Lutjaniformes; family Lutjanidae; genus Lutjanus; species Lutjanus campechanus. The sequence continues at coordinate 1,972 of JAJHUR010104507.1, read as the reverse complement.
ACATATAACATGGGCTAACGTCAACCAATCAGATCAAACTTTTGCCAAAGCCGGCCAGAAGAGTGAAGAGCGGAAGAGTGGAAACTATTATTTCTACTATCACAGTACCAACACTAATCTCTTCAAGAGCCGCCATTGCTTGCTTGAGATGAGTCGTTTCCATGGACGCTTCATGCTGTCGTCACACCTAAAACCACTTCCAAATTGTAAATTCCTGTGTATTTTGATTGGCTGTTAGTGTTTCTATCGTTCATCAAATTGCTCTGGAAGTGATCCCAATAGGCTCGTTTGAGATGAGTCAGGCCAGTGCAAAATCAATTAGCAGCACAATGCATGCCAGATAGATTTGTGTCCGACTTGATCCCGATTTGCTCTCACATCATGCACATGTGGGCAAAGGCTGTCACCTGATTGTTGTCAAAAGAGCCAATCAGAGCCTGCCATGTCATCAAACACCACATGTTGTATAAAATAGTAATTTTCTGCATGATTGTAATATTTCACGCTAGATATATTAGTCTTATGTTGTGCAATGATGTTTTAATCTGTTAACAAGCAGATATTTAGTGTCTGATAATAATAATAAAGGTTATAGATATATGACTCATCAAACAAACAGATACCAAGTGCTTTCCAAGGAAAAGAAGAGAGGACATGGAACTGTAGGGGGATCTCTTCTACTTCAACTTCATCAGCCATCAACAAATGCACTTGATTTCTTCAGCTGTGACTGAAGGCAGCCCACAGACAATCTAACAGGATGTGAACATCACTTCCTGTATTTTCCCTGAAGGCTTCTGGAAACTGTCTGACTTGACTTGCAGCTTTTAGTCCTCACCTCCTGCTGCGGCCACCTGATCTCGTCCACTTTCCAGGCGTTCATCTGGAACGAGCCTGATGATATCATTCACCGCTGTCGCTGTCATTATACTCAGGACGTGGACTCCCCCGTCTTTTTTAAACATTTTATTCCAGCTATTATCGTTCTCGGTGTGGACGGCCCTTGAGGTTTAGTTAGACTGAGGCACAAAATACATCTTGGGGTCCCAGCTGTGAAACCTGGTTAAATACAATAGATTTGTATCTGCTCCATATCTGTGATTGGTGTTGAAAAGACTTTTCAACACTGCATTGCCTGTGAGAATCACCGGGGAACTTTTTATCTTTTCACAGATACAGATGCAGATACATGCATCAGTGTCTGGCAGCCCTTACTTGTTTGTAACAAACTGCACGCTCCAAAACAGAGGATGTTAAAATGTGCAAGGTCAGTTTGTGGGTTATATATTTAATATTTTTCTATATGTGTGCTTAAATAAGACGGCACTCAGAATGCTTTCTAATGCAACATCATAGAAAATTATAGCTGTGACCTGTAACAGATACTCAAGTTACAGTAATGAAGTAGTTTTTTGGGGTACTTGTACTCATATGAGTAGATATACAAGTCTGTGCAGTGTTCATTTTGGGTCTTTTCTAACATGACAACATATGGAAGAAATATTTAAACAACACAAGGCTAATTCTGTTTTTTTAACGTTATTCCCATGATACTTTGCTTCATAGTAACCTGTCTGATTCTGAGCCTGTTGCTGTGCGCGCTGAAATCATGACAGGAAAAGTCTACTCAAAGCTTATCACAAACTGCCAAAAACTAGGCAATGTTATATTTTATATACAGTACTGGACTATGTTACAGTTTATTTGAAGTGTACAGTATAATAGTAATTTGATTTGTAAAGTAATTTGAAAAGCATTTGAATACCGTAGATGTCCATTTTATTACTTTATATTCATGTTATAAATATAACCATTTTTGGCATTTGTATAATAATCATCCACTCATAATGATCAGTTTGATCTGGACAAACAAACAAAGTAGTTTGTAGTATATAACATATTTGGCTTCAAATTGGCTGCAAATTAAAAAAGAAAAAACATAATTTTACCTGGTACCCCCTTATTTGAAAAA
>JAJHUR010104506.1:3400-22006 GCA_027495735.1 Lutjanus campechanus | reverse complement strand
CACATACACACACATCATTAATAGATCATAATTAGAACACAAGATGGTATGGAATACATAATGTACAAACGCTTTAGGGGTTGAGTATTCTCTTTGGTGGCTATAATTAATATCAGGCCTATAATAAGATCACACGGTAATCATGATGAATTGTAATACGTGTCATATTTTGCCCTGTGATTATATTCTAATCACATAAACAGAGAATATCTCCGGGCTACATAAAACACTTGAACACTCCTGTATCCTCTATTCTTTACTGCATTTATACACAAGTTGCTTGGGTACTCTTAGAAGGATTACTGCCATCACTGAAGGGTGGAATATAAATTGTTGTAATAATCAGCTGTCCAAACTCTATTTAGAGATAATAAGAGGACGCAATAGAGGATGTAATAGGCTTACCTCTAACTTCACATCTCTGTCCTTGATGCTAACAGAACAGCAACGCTCATTAGCCATAAGCAAATCCCTCTTCTCATTATTTCTCTAGTGATGGCAAAATTACAATCTGCACAAATAACACAGTGATAGTAAAGCCTTGGCACATCCTAAAGAGGATGATCACATTGTTATAAAGTAAGTCCCCACTAAAGCAAGTGACACTCAAGCGGTATCCACAAATGGGTCCATAATTTCTCCAGACAAAATAAGGTGCTCTAATCAAAATAAAAGCAGCCTCCTCCAGCTCCTGACTAACAGCGAGTCTCCAGCTACAAAGACACTGTCAAGACTCTGGATCAAAGAAGGCGTATACAGCGTAACACATATTTTGCTCTATTTTGTAAGATGTACAAATTTCTGTCAATCTAAATTTAAAGTTCTTGCCGTACAGTACAGAACTTCACTGATTCCTGGTCCCAAAATGGAAAAAAAGGTGTATGAGAGGTAACTGTGTCAAACAGAGATAATCTTAGAAACTGACGTTACAGATTTTTTAATACATAGCCTGTCAGGGTTTCCATCTCTAAGCCCTTTGAATGGTGAAGAACTGACACGGAGCAGGCTTTAACTAAGGCCTAAAAAGCTGCAGAAATAGCCCCAAATCTAAAACTGACATGATCAAAAGGGCTCTTTGAGTTCAAATCTGATACTATGGACATCAAAGGTATGCATATTTAACCAGCTTTTTTCAATCTGTCTCAGCTTCCCCTGATAATTAAGTAAATAGGCTAAGGTGACCGGATTTCTGAAATAAAACCCAGGGACATTTCCAAAAGCACAAATAGCTGCAACCAGCTACTGTGATGTACATGTGTGCATGCATCCACACACAAACACAACAACTCGACCTCCGCTGCTAAAAGTTCATTGAGTTAATAAAGGTGGTGTGGTAAGGTACAGAGGGCGAGGCAAGCCATCATCAACGAAAAACGAGGAGCCATGGCTAAAGCATTTGGGCGGGGCTAACTCGCACTATTGAAACACTCTCTGCAGAGAGCAAACGGTTCATGACTTATGAACGGGGGCGGGGTTAAAATGCATTAGTCACTACTAAAACAGGAACTCTCTCCTGAGTGCAATGATGATTTCCACAAGAGTCTAGGACATTTGGTTCATTAGTCTGGTCATGTTACAGGAATCCATTTAAAAGTTATGCATCTTTTTGTTATAGGTCACTCGTGATAGGTCACTGACACGCCCCCTTTTAGCCAATTGGCTGACTGGTTTAATGTTTTTTACTGTTACTGTTGTACTGTAATAAACTACAGTGCAGGCAATCTGATAAAATTGGGTACTAATTAACATTTACAGCTACATACAGCTCCAGTCACTGACAGGCCAACAAAAACATCTGGTCACCCCAAAGCAGGCACGAGAATTACATTTTGGCAAACAAAGAGAATCTACAACAGCTGTGTTTGGGAGTAATAACATTCAATGGCTGTAAAATCGTGCCTCAGAGTAATTAGCCGTGGTGCAGTGTTTTGGCATTTGATAAATAAGCCCCATGAACGTAGAACCTAGCTTGGTTTTTCCACAGGGCTGTTTTCAGCCTGATGTCCACTAAAATTTGCACCACTGACCAACAGCAAGCCACACTGACAGTGGATGGTGCAACACAGCTAATTAGGTACAATAGCTTCCTCAACTTTGGACTGTCCAACTCTCTGTTCCCTCAAATGTCACTTTTATTTATTTTATATATTCATTCTTATAAGCTACTCCAAAAAAAGAGAAAAGATTACCAGACAATAATGAGACAGGAGTAATTTATCTTTTAGATAAGCAAGCTAGCTTGGACAGCTTTTTATTAACTCTTTATTGATGTAAAAGCCTGAACAAAATGCCAGGTGGGAGTAAACGGCACAGTAGAGAGAACAGATCCTTGGAGAGTTATTGCGACTGAGTAGCACTAGCATGTTTTTGGCTTGCTGGCATATTAGCCATTAGCTGCTAAGCTACATTAAATTACATGCTAGTAGTCACTACATCACTAAACACTGACTTTCACAAGGAAGCACAGATAAATGTCACTGTGCCACGTCTGGACATAAAACAAGAAATGTTGCTTTTGGATTTATTATAAAATAAAATAAGTAGATTCATATGTAAACAAAGACAACATGAGACTTAAGCAATAAAGTAAAGAGATACTCACTGAGTGTTTTCTTGTGTGCCAGTGATGCAGACATAATGAACAGACACCCCTCCCATTATTGTTTTGTTTCATTTCATTTCACCACATAAAAACAAGACCACTTTATAAGTGAGTGAACACTAATTAATGCGTTTCCTGTATATCTACACTGTCCTCCTGGGCTTTTTCTCTGAGGATGCCAGCAGTTTTGTGTCTATTACATATACAGTATGTGTGCACATCTGTACAGTGTGTGTGGGGGAGAAAAAGAGTGTGTGTTAAACCCTTGATTGTTAGCTTGAAGTGGAACAGAATGTGGCACTGGTTGTTTGGAGGGTTATTGGATAAACTAAAATTCTAGCAGCTCTTCCCCGAGGCTGTGTTCCTCTCTAAAATGCCAGCAACGGAAGAAATTGCTCTTTTCTTTGTACTCCCAATTTTCTCTTTTTTTTTTTACCCGTTGATAACACATTTCAGTCCATTTCTCTTAGACCCCTCTATTTCGTCTTGTCCACTTACCTCCATTGTTTTAGTACTTCACAGCCCTGTGGAAAGATTCCCGTATGCTCAGTTCTCAGGGCTTATATATTGAATATTTATGCCAAACAGATGCATAAACGTACACACAAAGATCCAGTTTGAAGAGCAAATAGAAGATGTCTGTGTGAAAAAGTAAAATGTAAGTGATACAGCATTGGCCTGAAATTTCACCACTAACCGGATTCATTCAGGCCCTACATCTAAAGATTTCAGCAAAACCCCCAAAGGCAATCCTTTAACATCAAATAGTTTCTAGTAGCAGACACCAGCAAGCAAAATACAGCAGCCCAGACATCCTGCTCCCCAGCGGCAGGCTATGGCTTACCCTGGGGGATCACAGGGTGTTCTCAGGCCAGATGGGATAAGCTTTGTTGTGGGTATGTGCCAGGTTCTCCTCCCACTTGGAAATGCCAAGAACATCTCCGCCGGGAGACATTCAGTGTTTGTGAGGTCTTTCAAGCAGATCCCCGACCGCAAACAGACCATGATGGCACAAAAAAGTGGTCGATCTTTGATTGTGCTGATACCAAATACATGTATGTACTGTCTGATGATGCGGCATGGCATTTGTTATGGACAGTCCATGATTAACCAAGTCAGTCTCTAAACACTTCGCTCAATAGAGACTGAGGACAATCTCCCATCTTTAGTTGCTAAAACTGTATGTAAACAATTAGAGAGTTAAAAAAAAAACATGCATTGCTACCAATCCAATCCAATCCAATCCCAAGTCATTAGTGCGGCCATTCCTACTGGGGCAAATATGTTTCCTGTACAGCCATGTCAAGTTAATTTTACCTACTGTATATAGCACCAAGAAATAACAGTCAGTTATCTCAGGGCACATTTACTATGGAGCAGGTCTAGAAACCCAAGAGCAAGCACTTAGGTGAGTGTTGTAAAGAAAAAGCTTACGTTTGACAGGCAGAGGCCACTTTAGTGTACTTGAAATGTAAAAGGTGTAAAGGCTTGTTAGCAGCTGTTCTCATAGCTGTTCAAGCATCTATCTTGCATTTAAAAATCCCCAGATGATCAGTAGGAGGCGAGATGTCCAATCGTCTGGTATCACGAGACGGAAGGTTTACACAGCTTTACCCACATGAAAGCTCAAGTCCCATGGCAAAACTATTACATGCCCAGGTGCTGGACTCCCCAGGACACCGCCAAGACACAAAAAGACCCTATATTTTCATGGTAAGTGGCCAACAAAGTCAAACGTTCTTACACGTTTTTTCCTTTCTTGCTTCCAAATGCTGCTTCGACCTGTCTCTGCAACCATGACACATTCAAAGCTCCGGTAACACTTGAGCTTCTTGGAGCTTATACTGTAGCTTTCATGGATGACCCTGGAGGCCACAGGCCAAGAGCTTTGATGCTTCAAGACTGCTTCCCTTTCAACTGCACCTTGCAAGTACTTTTGGTATTTTTGCCAGAACCCAACTCCACTTCACTGTATCTACAACCCCATATTAAAAGGCTTAATTAGATTTTCCTTATATTTTTTAACTTTCAATCATGCAATTCATCACAAACTAACTACTTTTTACTATTTGAAGAAGAAATTATCTGTGCTTTTAAAGGTGGTATAAATCATTCACTGTTTTCAAAGTTTGCTGCTGCTACTTAGTCTTTAGACTCCTGAGCAGTTGTGGAAGATGTCCCAAGTTGTGCTGGACACTCATCGATATGTACAGAATCCCATATCAAGCAACTGGACTCCATAGAGGGGAGCGTTTTGTTGATTACTGAATGGTGACCCCAAGATGATCATTCGATCCATCTGGATGACATTCAATTCTGTACACATGCCTCTCTTTCTGATGCTTACTGGGGGATTCAATAGAGAAACATGGATCTCGGCTGAATGGCTCCCTTGAGTCCAATTGAGCTCTTTTCAAGGCTCTCTTAACCCCTTTATGTCCATGTCTGAACAACGATGATGGGATACATTTTGTAAAAAGACAATCAAAGAAATCAATACTCATCTACTAGCAGAAGTCAGTATTCTAATTAAAAGGTAGGAGAAAGACTGTCTTTCCTGAACTGTCTCACCCAACTTCGACTTCCCTGGTTAATGGAATTTGGTGGTTGAATCACTTTTCCCATTTCTCCCACACGAGAGTTCAGGTCCCCCAAGAAAAGTATTACATGTCCAGATGGTGTCCTCTGCAGGACACGATCAAGAGACGAAGAAGAAGGCTGGATGCTTAGCATGGCGTACCAGACAATCAGAGATCCCACCAATTATTGATTGTCTGGGGATTTCTAATTGCAAGGTAGTTGCTTGAGCAATCGCCCCAATATGAAGGGGCACCCTGAAGACATTGGATTGGTTCGGCAATGGACGGTTGTTCTTAAATCTGTAATCGTTTCCACCCAACAAAAGCTGCGATTGTCCTCAGTCTCCATTGAGCGAAACGTTTTGAGACTGACTTATGAGTCTAGAATTAGCCAACAATGTCAAACGTTTCTACTTTTATTCCCCCCAAGTGATGCTTTGACCTGTGTCTATAACCTTGACGTATTAAAAGCTCCAGCAGCTTCTTGAAGCTTATGGCACTCACAGATGACCCTGACAGCCACAGGCCTAGAGCTTTGATACCTCAAGTCTACTTCCCTTTCAACTGCACCTCGAAAGTACTTTTGCTGAAGTTGTGCCGGAAACCCTCCACTTAACTTCACTGTGTCTCTGCAAGCCCAATTAGCATCCCACCACTAAAGAAGCACAATGCGGTCATGCAGGCCACATCTTTTTCAATATCCTTTACTTACTGTGTCTTCAAAATAACATAGTATATAGTCAAAAGCTTAATTAGATTTTCCTTACATTATTCAACTTTCAATAATGCCATTTCCCACAGACTAACCGTTAAAGGTTTTTAGTTCTTTGAAGAAGAAATTAGCCGTTCCTTTAAAGTCCACCCAATTCCTTCTGATTACTTGTGCTGTTTTAAAAGTTTGCTGGAAAAGGGCCTACTTCTTATTCCTTACTTACTTGATTGATGTAAAAGCTGTTCCAAGTTGTGCTGGACACTCATCAAAATCTACAAAAAATCCCACATCAAGTCACCGGACTCCATCAAGGGAAACATTTTATTACTTACCTCAATGGTGACCTGTTTTTTTTTTCATCTGGATGATATCCAATTTTATACACCTGCTCCTCCTTCTGATGCTTACTGGAGAATTAAATTCCCCATTTCCATAGAGAAACATGGACCTCTTCTGAATGGGTCACCTGATTCCAATTGAGCTCGTTCTTTTGGTGAGGTTGTGCCAGAACCTCTCCACTCCACTGCGTCTCTGCAACCCACCACTAAAGAAGCACTTTGTAGTCATGCAGGCCCCATCTTTTTTTAATATTCTCCCCAAACTTTATGTCTGCATAATCACAGAGTATATGGGAAAAAGTTTAATTAGATTTTCCTTATATTATTCAACTTTCAATCCTACTATTTCTCACAGACTAACGGTAAAAGGTTGATGATCCCTGCCTTTAAAGTCCTTCCAATTCACTATGATTACTTGTACTGCTTTTTAAGTTTGCTGGGAAAAGGCCTACTAAAGTCATCAGACACTGGATTAGTTTTAGAAGAAGTCCCAAGTTGTGCTGGACATTCATCAAAATCTACAGAATCCGATATCAAGCATCCAGACTCCATCAGCGGGAACATTTTTGTTGATTACCTCCATGGTGACCTGTTTTTTCAAGATGATCATTTGACCCATCTGGATGACATTTACTCATGTCTGTCCTTCTGATGAGCCTTTGTTGTATTCAATAGAGATATGTGGATTTCTGCTAAATGGTTCCTCTGATTCCAGCTGAGCTCATTCAAGACACTATTTACCCTTCTTTGTCCTTGTCCCAACAGGAGAATAACAGTGATGATGGGGTACATTTTGACAATCAAAGAAAGCAATACTCATTTACTAGCAGATGTCAGTATTCTAATTAAAAGGTTAGCAGCATAGCAGCCCTGTCTTTCCTGAACCATTTCACTCAGCTTTGACTTCCATGGTTAACTGAGTTTAGTGGCTGAGTCACTTTTTCGATTTCTCCCACATGAGAGCTCAAGTCCCAACAGAGAACTGTTAGATGCCCTGATGGTGCCCTCTGCAGCACACTACCAAGAGACAAGAAGGCTGGATACTTTCATGGTAACTGGCACTTGTGTAGTCTTGCGATAACCAGACAGTCAGAGATCTCACCGGCCTACCGACAATTGTTCTCACCCAGTTTTAGCAACGAGACAGGCTGGGAGATAGTCCTTGGGAGACTGGCTTCTGAGTGGGGAACTTCGGAGCCAATAAAGTTCAACGTTTTTACACGTTTCTTCCTTTCTTTCCTCCAATTGATGCTTTGACCTCAAAGATCAATTAATACTTGAGCTTCTTGGCATCTATGGCTTTCATGGATGACTCTGAAGGCCACAGGCTCCAAGTGTTGCTAGAGCTTTGATACTCCAAGGCAGTTTCCTTTTCAACTGTACCTTGCAAGGTCTTACAGTGAAGCTGTGCCAGAGCCCCTCCACTCCACTTCACTGTGTCTCGGCAAAACCACATTACAATCCCATCACTAAAGAAGTACTTTGTAGCCACCCAGACCCAATTCTTTTCAGTATCCTCCCCATACTTTGTCAGCAAAATCACACAATATAAAAAGCTTAATTAGATTTTCCTTACATTATGCAACTTCCAATCATGCTATTTCATACAGACTAACCAATGAAGGTATTTAGCTTTTTGAAGAAAGAATTAGCTGTGTCTTTAAAGTCCTTCCAATTCATTCTGATTACTTCTGTTTTACGGAAAAAGCCCTATTACTTGGTCAAAAAACTTCTTGTGATGGAAACTTATCAAAATCTACAGATTCCCATATCAAACAACCCCGGACTTGGTCGAGGGCAACATTTGCTTGCATACCTCAACTTTGATCAATCTGGATTACATCCATCCATTGTGTTTGCCTCTCCTTCTAATACTTATTGGTTGTATTAAATAGAGAAACATGAATCTCTTCTGAATGTCTCCCTGGAGTCCAATTGAACTCTTTCAAGACTCTTTGTCCACGACAGGAGGACAACAGTGATGATGAGATACATTTAGTGAAAAGACAATCAAAGAAATCAATGCTCATCTACTAGCAGAAGTCAGTATTCTAATTAAAAGGTTGGACAGTCTCCATAGCAACCCCGTCTTTCCTAAAGTGTCTCACCCAGCTTTGATTTCCCCGGCTAATTGAGTTTGGCGCCTGAGTCACTTTTTCCATTTCTCCTTCTATAAACTGTGAGCCTTGGTTCCATATGATGAAGAAGGCCCAGCCGTGGTCCCTCCATTTTCAGCTACAACATTCAACATTTAGGCCCTCCCATAGATGACTTCATCAATGTTTCACAACTTGCCATCGTTAATATCGTCGCCCCTGGCACCTTCCCTTCATACTGGACAGATCTGAATTCCTTCTGCTCCCTCTACAATCTAGTTATCCTCATTTTCACCTCCTTTAACCTTGTCACGCTGACTTCATTTGTCTCTCATGCTCACTTAGAATTTTCTTGAAGCCCTTGAAGTCTACCCGAGTGAAGTCAGTTTCTTTTCTAATCCACAGATTTCCTTGTCTGCCTTCAACACACTCCCAGTTGTCATTACTCATCCATTTTTTTAAACATCAAACGCTGGGTCCCTTAAACTGTGCTTTAACTCTGCCATCCCACTGTTCAGGATACTTTTTCTCTACATATGTTCCATCTGTTATCACCTGTTGTTTTTCACTCAGTTCTCCTCATTAGTTACTGAATAAAAACATTTAATATCCCTTTTGTTTTAGCCTGTTTGCCCTTTCAAAGCACTGCCTGGTCTTCCCTATATAAAGTTAAAAAACCAAGCCCACTTCTTTATATTATTTATGGTCTGCATAATTTGTGCAATATCTAAATTATATTTTATATATAATTATATATATTGTATTTACATTCAGGAATTATCGTTCTGCCATCGGAGTCCTTCCCATGATTTCCTCACAGTTTCACTTTCTATACACTATCTATTTAGGTCCTGCTAATGCAAACCGAAAACAGTCTACTTTTGGTGCTTCACATTAAAAAGGCTAAACTAGCAGAACACTGGATGCTTTATATTGCAAAGCAACAACAGAAAACAGAAGATACCAGATTGATTTATCATTATATCAAGCTGAGTTTAATTATTTATTATCTTTTAAATTTATTACATTGAGGTTTTCTTGGCGGTTCATGTTGACCATGAGTGTTCATCAAAAATACATCTACAAAGCGAGACAGTCATTTTTTTGACAGTGGATAATCTTTTAACTTTTGCAAATTAGTAATGGAACAAAAAATAGCAGCCACATGAAGGGTTGTAATCGACAGGCTACACACCTCCAGCTCCTAAGCAAGACAACCAACTTAACTGGTTGCAAGTATTTTTGCCTGCTCTTTATTAAAACAATGTGGGTTTGCTTGGCTGCACTGTAAACAGATACATCAGTTGGTATTTTGTTGTATTTCTAACATAGCTGCACAAAGAGTGTTTGCTGAAGTGTTAAACCACACTTTCTGTTGTTTATTTTACCACGGTAAACTCCTTCCACGCCAAGAAAGATAACTATAGCAATAACCATAATCCACAATGATGAATGATAACATTTTGTAAACAGTGGTGGCAAGCATGCGCCGTGTCCTCCAGCTATGTCGGTAGCTTATGAAAATGGATATTAATGACCTGTTACTGGTGTATGCTGCACAGAGAAACAAACAGAAGAGCAGAAAGATGTGTCCACCTGTTGATTCAACTGAGCATGCTGCACCTGTGCCACAGTTTTGATCTGTCCTCCACACAGCTGCATGCCCCACCACGAACGTTTCAGAAGTGCAGAGTTTGACCCACACAGATTTTTCCCTGTAAATTCAGTTAGATTTTGACTGGACTCTGAAGACTTTTCTGTTTCTGTTTCTCTGCCTTTCATTAAACCAAATCTGAGCATTTTATATACTAACTAAAACTGCAATGTAACTTTTATTTTCCTGGTTTATCTTATTTTTTAAATTTCCTATTTAACTCTTTACATTATGTTGAAATGTTTTTTTATGTTGCTTTTAGGGATGTGCACAACTGATCGACTACACAATTAAACACCATTAATCGCCACCCTCGCTAGTGGGCACCAGCAATACTAGTCCGTTATACTATTTATCAATACTTGCATATTTCATTTATGCAGCTACCTGCCATTAGTTATTATACTTACATAATACAAGATCTTTCCTAGCTACAGCCTCTCAAAGGTGAGAATTTACCTATTTTCTCTTTTTGCATTTTTGTAATTTCAACACTGTTGAACTTTCAATGTATCGCCTTGGGACTTGGGCTCCTGTGACAGGAAATCATTTATTAATAATCAGTACACATTAATCAGGGCTAATTTGTACAAAATGACCTTTACCTCTACGTGGTGTTTCACATCATCAGTTTCATCTTACAATCTTACACAGTTGCACTTCTGATTTCCCAAGCTGAATTTGTCTCTCCAAGGCCTAGAGAGCTAAAAAAAAAAATGTCTACCATCTCCGGCTGTTCTTGTTTGTTTGTGACGGTGTCTTCTATCCTGAGGGACTCCGTTTCCTGTTCGACATGCCTGCCTGCCTACCTTGAAGCCTCTCTCTTGTCAATGCGTCATGCCCAATCAGACAAAATCTCAGCTTCCTCAGACAAGGCAGAGAGGCAACGAACTCCATCTCCGTCTCCCGTTCGCTCCGTTTCCCCCCTCCAACTTTTCACCCCAGCAACAAATCTCCTTTTTAAAGAACTATCTCTGTGCCTTGAAACCTTGAAACTACTTCAGAGATGCACCAGCAGAAGTGCACAGAGAGGCTGACAAGGAGGTCCACACATCTCGTCGTTTGGTGTCAAAGCTGACAGCCCGTCAAGAGAAAACTGCAGCGGATTAGACAGAACAAGGAAGCACCAACACACACACACACACACACAAACACACCATTAAAAGCATTTTCTGACAAGACAGCAGCTAATAGACCATGCATGCATGCACAGACACCCACACACACACACAGCTAAAGTGATTTCTTCTGAAAATCCAGTAGGTAACCGAGTGCACACAGAAACACACAGATACACACACGTTAGTATTCTAGTCTTGTGCAGCACTGGGAAGGTATAGAATTAGAAGTTTGACTGACCTCTTTCGTTGACCTATCACATAACCTTTGTGCGTGTGTGTGTGTCTGTGTGTGTGTGTGTGCATTCTGCAGCTTGAAACCACCAGCCTGCGTGTTAAACAGCCAAACGGTGAAGGTCACGATTTGCAGAGGCTGCTGAATCCACAGAGTTAGACTGATGTCTTACTGACAGGGAAATACTTCTATCAGAAAACAGCGGAATCAGATGATAACTCATACAGACCTTTAAGTGCTACTGACTATCATGAGAAATCATATTTATTTACATTTAGTTGCCTTGCTTTTACATGCACCAGAAACCTTAATTTGAAAACCTGGGGTAAATTAAGAGAGAACTGGGGACAATTAGTAAAAATTTATCTCAGTGCACTTTAATCAAAACATATTTCGCTAAAACAGGGCAGACACTGTGAAGATTAAGCCTGATTTCAAGCCTGGACTTATTTTAGAATCTGGTCAGATTTCAGGCGAATTGGCTGCTGTTTTCAGTTTGAAGGGGACACGACCTCAAGTCAGTTTCAGGCAATTAACTGAAGATCAACAATCTGGCTGTTGGACCATCAGATGGATTTCTGGCAAGTCTGAAATTTTGCTCGGCTGTCTTTCAGTTTAGAGCACTTCTGTGGTATGATTTCCCGCATAGCTGCTGTCAAAAGATCCTTTACAAACTGTAGTGAGCTTTTTAAAACACTGTTGGAGCAGTACGTTATATGTAGTGGTCTTGACTGAGACTGTACTGTGAATTCAATTTCAACAGATCATTTTGTCTCCATCTTTCCAGCCATCCACGGGTCCATATTCCTCCTTTGTTCCGTCTTGCTTTCCGCTCAAGCGAGAATTGAACAAAGTAATGTTGTGAGCAGTAGATTGAAACAGACAGCGCGAGTACATAAGTCATAAATTAGTGATTTTTCCATCATTCCACATTTTTATTTGCATTCTGAAGTATCACGAGGTGGATGGAAACCACAAAATTAAAAAAAAAAACTCAATGTTCATCTTTCGAAACACCTTTTTCAAATACCGTAAATATGAACATTTAACTCACATGACTGATCAGCTGTTTCCACTCCAAGAAAAGAAAAAGACATCGTTTATGCTGTCATGAACACAGCTGACATGATAGAATAATCACAGCTTGCCAAATTGAAAAAAATCTTGAAGATCTTTATCCATTTTTCTCTCGCAGATGGCCAAGATAATTGCTCTTAATGAATTTATTGGCTGTTGGCATGCAACTGGTTTTGACCTCTATTTCTTTTACTCTGTTTATTACAAATATTTATTTATTTATTTGCCTAATTATGATTTTATTTTTGTCATTTTTTGTGACACTTGGGTAGTCTGAGATAACTACACAAAAATCATAGTGTCTGCACATCTTAAAACATCATTACATGCTGCCGTCTCTCTGTCACTTTATTTTGCATGATATGCCGCATTAAAAAAGAAATATATCAAAATGTTTTTAGGCTATCTACCCGCTTCTAACAAGGGAATGAACATAGTTCTGAATAAATTACACTTAGCTGGGTGAAAAAAATCATTATTTGGTTTTAATCAATTTTCCTTTGCATGGTCTGATATCGATTCATAAAATCCCAAACTCGATCTTTCAATATGTCTTTTCTCCCGTGGATGTGTGGCACAGCCTGCAGTTTAAATTCTGTTAGTCTCGCACGACCAACCTTTGGCGTGAGATCTCATGGCGCAAGATTTAGCTAATTTTACTGTGTTACACAGGTCACGTTTAATAGAAAAGTACATGATTTATGTCACTGCTTTTGGGGTCAATTCTTAATGTAAACATTAATATTATTTCCCTTGTAAAATTTACAGTATTACTTTTCTGAGAGTCTCTTTAATATTCAACCATAATTGGTATTGTAACTGAAATATCCCTGACCGAATCAATATCCAATTGAACTGAATCATCAATCATAATCGAATCAAATCAGGACCGTGTAAATCGACTCAAATCGATTTGTGAAATCTGAATCAACAATCAGCCCTATTTAGTGTAATGCTGTAATTTTTACATTTCAATTTGTTGAATGCAGCTTATTTCTTTCATATTCTATCATCGCAGCCCCTAAATTCTCTGTGTTGCGATAAAACATGAGGGTAATATCTTGCTGTTAAATAACTTCGCTGTATCCAGGGAATATGCTACTGTAAGGTTTGTATGTGTTTATGTGGATATACCGAAGATAAATTACTGCCATAAACTGTTAGAATAATGCATTTTATGGATAGTAAATTTACACATAAACCACTGAATATGCACGTGCACCTAGTATACAGCAGAAATTATGGGGAGCTTCAAACAATGAATTAATGTTCAGGAGCTGGAAGAGAAGGATAAAAGAAATGCAAAAGCCTGCACAATGGCTCAATGTACAATGCTAAGTTCACATTATTTTGTGTGTATGTACTATTGTTGTAAAGAGTTGGGTTTTTTTGTCTTCAGAGGACATCTTAAGATGGAGCACTGACTGTAAAACTGTGAGGTTTATGTCTGGAATCAGGAAAAATGAAGAGGAAAAGGTTGCAGAGAAAAGTAGGAAAAAGTGAATCGGAAGTCATTTGTTGAAATGTGTCACTGCTCTCACTCCGTTTCTCCTACTCTCTGTCATTCCCGCACGCACACGCACACACGAGCGCACACACCTCCACCCCTTTCACAGCTTATCACTAAGTGCTCCAGGTGAGTTTGTGATTTAGACCAGTCATTTCCGAGCCTCTCTGTCTGGCTGTAATGACTCTATCCTGGGCCTGCTGGCAGAGAGAGATACTGAGAACTGAAGTCAAGTACTGAATAGCGACTACAGGGGACGGACCCACTGCAGTGACTGATGATCAATTAGACCTGGGGTTCTCCAACATTTTTTTTTTCTTGCCAAGGGCCTCCAAATGGATCACCGTATCTGACAAGATTTTGGACTGAAGACCCCCCACTTGGGAAATATTTTTTTCCAGTATGATTTAGCACAGGACAGAAAGATGATTTCTGCCGCCACCCTTGTACAAGTGAGAATTTAACACACAACTGAAAAATTCTTAACTTACTGATATCTGTCAATATCTTTCTCTTTCACTGTAGAGGCTCAAAAAATCAATGAGCAGGAAATTGGGGAAAATGCTTTTAGTAACAGGTTTGGACGACAAGTTTGGGTTTAATATTATATGCTTAGTTTGCTCAATTCCAGGCTGTCCATGGGATCATGACTATTATTTGATCCCACAGTGTAGAGATGCATCAATCTGATTTGTTTTTATTATTTTTGTTGGTATTTGTAAGGTTACACAACGCCAAAACTGAACTTCGGTTTAGTGGTGAAAAGATCTCTGTCAGCTGATGCTGATGCACATTCAGTCAGAGTTTTCCTCATCTGGAAACTTTGTTTAGTTTGTGTAATGTAAATTGTGTAATTGTATCATTGTGGGGCACCACAGGGTTGTGGCTTATGACATTGACACGTAAAGCTGATGGCCCTCATTTGCATGATTTCTCGTGGTCCATTGCTTCGAGTTTAAGTTTGATATTTTATGTTCCAAAATGCAAATGTTACTTTTTGTTAGTGTTTTTAGAGGTAGGGAACTATTCAGCTCCCAGTTTGCACTGGTTAATGTAATATTTACAAATAGCAAACATGCATGGTTATGGAATTTATATCCAACACTCAAAGAATGCCTTACATTAATATCGGGCCCCAATACCTATACTGGATTGGATCAGTCCCATTTTTTCCATAGACACTCAACAATTGAGCTAAGATTTCCTAATATTGCCATTTTATATAACTTCAGACTACAACAAATACATTAAAAAAGAGGTCTGTCCACAGGCATGTATTAGTTTCTGACTCAAGGAAAGTGGGAAAACAGTAAAGTTCCCCAATGCTGTATCTTTTTTAGCCAAAAAGCACATATTTAGGCTACTCAATGCAAGTTACTTTTGATAACTAATGTGATAACTATGTCCGTGAATGTTCTCATTCGTCCAGGTCATTGTAATCTCAGGAAAGATTAAATCGAAAGTAAGTGGACTTGTTTAAAAGTCTTTTCTGAAGATGTTTTGCCTCTCATCCAAGAAGCTTCATCAGTTCATGCCTGTCAGACTAGTCTGAGTCTAGTCAGACTAGTCAGAAATGTGATAACTACTGTAACATTTTTTCATTTCCAACGCAACATCTAACCAAACAACCTGCCAAGAACTTGCCAGAACCAGAGTAAAAATCTAAGAGCATAGAATTACACTGAAAAAAAAAATCTGTCTTTTATTGGTCCTCTGGGATCACTGTGCTGCTTCTTTCCAGAGTCTAATCCATCACCATAGAAGCAGTATAAAATGCCACTTCTCACTGATGATCTTCACAATTTTATGTGGAAAAGATTAGCTCTCAGTAATCAAATAGACATAGGATCTCATCATCTCATTCATGCAATTTTTCTGATTAACATTTGATTCGTCTTATCACAGTGCCACAGCAATCCCTTCGCAAAGTCTGCATATCCGTTGTGTTATATAAAAAGTTATCACATTGTTTTTGCCACTTTCACAGTCCGATAATGATAACGTGTCAGTATGCTTCAAACAAAGTGCTTGTTGGATCTTTCTCTCTGAAAACGACAGTCTGACAATCATACCACTTTACGCTGCAATTGGCCAGGTGTTTGGAGAAAAGAGACAAAAAGTAAAACTGGTCATGGTCTTTCTCAGGCTCTGTATTTTAATTTTTCACAGAAGTCTTTCGAGGGGAGACAATCTGAAACTTTGCACTGCTAACCCCCTTTGATGATCACACTTTTGCCTGCTGTTGTGTTCAATTGAATACGGAGCAAAGGCAAGATATGTTATGTTCAAACTGATAAAATTGTTTTTTGTAAACATACAATACATGTTTTTCTGAATTCAGTGTCTTCAAAGTTTTACTTTTATATAGATTTAAGCAGCTCTCCAAGTGCTCCACAAATTTCTTTCCCTGCTGAAACTGCATCAGTCACCTCTGTGCTGGCACTGATGTCCAAACATGGACTCTCGATTCACCTCCACCCTGTTTTTAAATGGAAACTCTGACCGAAGGCATAAGCACACTCTAAGGGATGTGGCCCCTCAATGCAATATTTCACTTTGTGCAGCCTCTTTTATTGACTTTTGTACCAAGTAATATGTTTCTTTGCTTTATCACTCCTGTGTTATTACAGTATAATGTCCAGTGTCTCACCTCAAGGATACAAGGATACAAGGTGATTTATTTACCATTTACAACAAGGATTCTGTTACAGTTCCCTTTTTGTTCGACTGATTGGAGTTGATTGTTGAGATAAACAGAAATACAGAACAAATGACTTAACAAGGTGTAGGGCTGAGGATGAATGAAGTCGTCTCACAGCTTGAGAGAAGAAGCAGCTCCTCAGTCTGGTGGTGCAGCTGTGGACACTTCTGTATCTCTTTTCAGACAGCAGCAGGGTGAACAGGCTGCAGTTGATTTGGGTGTTGTCTTTTCATGCCTTGCACTCTATATATATATACGTATCATATGTATGTTATTTAAGCACTGCTTAAGCACTTCTGGTTGGATGCAATCTGCATTTCGTTGCTACTGCAATGACAATAAAGTTGAATCTAATCTAAAAAATGTTTTTATTTACAATGAGTTTTTGAGTTGTTGTTGCCCTACTGATGTTGCCAGACTGTATCCCACTGGTTGCATGACCATTGGTGGTACCTTGGATTAATGGCTCTCGAAATATGTGAATGCTGTACGTTGTAAGCGTTCATTCCCCGATGGCCCAGGCAACCCTGGATGTTTTTGTCAGCAAAGTTGGACAGATGACAGCTCGTAAAACCAGTGCGGTTTGACAGTGTTTTTATCTAGAAAATGGAAATAACGTTGCATGTAGACTGTGACAGAATTAACTGGTTAATATCCACTCGACTGGAGCAACATGTGAGCACATTCAGCACATCAACCTGCAAGGAGAGCAGCTGCTGCTGCTAGCTCTGCCAACGTTAGCCACACTGTGTACCAGGCTGGCAGCTCACATCAGCTCCGGGTTGATTACCTGCTGACACTGTGATCCTCTGCGGTCTGAAAACTTGAAGCATTTTGTGAGTTGCTCTCATGTTTTGTAGGTTAATGTGTAACGTTTGTATTGCACAGAGCAAAGTGGCAGGCATTTCAGCAGCATTTAAAATAAACTTTGCTGATTGTTGACTGTGATTAACGGCTTCAAATGGCTCTTAATACGCACAGTATATTTTTGGACAGTGTTTAACATTATAAATTACTAAATTATACTCAATTTTAACTGTTTTCTGACTGTTTTCTTACTGTTAGGATAGTCGGCTAGTCTAAATTGAATTTTGTCGCCAGGAACATCCCTCGTATCGCCTGACTTTGAATGACACATCATCTGACCTTGATCTCATCTTTAGATCAGTAGATTTGGTTGTATTTTCTTCAGATGTGTGGTTTTTCTTTGTGTGTATCGCTGCAGCTGTTTGAGTTTGGACAGCTTGTGTGTGTATATTTCCCCTTCAGATGCCAGTTTGGATTAGTTATGTGCATTCTGCTATTTATACAAAACCCTCAGGCTACTCCTTCAAAGTATGCCATTTGTATTTCTGTCCTTTTCTTCGCTCCCTGAGATGTCAAACTCCTCCATTACCTGGGCATCATCTGCCTCTCGGTGCAACAATCACTGGTTTTCATATGTCTTGTTCTCCATCCTCTGTTCTGCTTTTGGGAGTTTTTCAGAGATTCCCAGTCGATCTCATTATAGAGACGTACCAGCGGATAGCTGGGGAAAATATAACTCCAAAGATTGTTGCCGGTAGAGGAAAGATAACAATGCTCCTCACATCAGTGCAAATATCTTAACAGCATTGTTCTTGTCACCTTCTGACAATCTGTCTCATCTCCTGCGGGGTGAACACTGAGCAAGCCTTTCCTCTGTGCAGTAACATGTCAAATAATACAATTGTAAGCAAACTAGCTGCCTGTTTTTCTACTCTGGTAGTAAAAAATACAGGCTACTTGGGGGAATTGTGAAGTGATGCAAACAAACACAGAGACCATCCTGAAGTGTTTTGTTAGACTTCATAAGGAATCTCCTCCACCGTCAGACGTGTCCTAGACGAGAATCTGGACTTCAGACAGTAAAGGCAGAATTTTTTATTCCACAGGGAGGACGGTAAACGTAAGCATCCTTCTTTAAAGTAAAGTTCACCTTGACTTTCAAGACAGAGTTTAGCAGTGA
>JAJHUR010104505.1:0-49233 GCA_027495735.1 Lutjanus campechanus | reverse complement strand
AAAGACTTCCATTGATGTATTTTTCTTTTGAAGCTTTAGTACAAGATAGCGGGCAGGAAACTTTTTCCACGCACTGAACTTTGACTGCAGAAGTATTTGATTCACTTCAAACAAGTTACGTCAACTGAAAATGTTTCATTTTCAACCATAAAATTCCTCATTTTCGCTCTTCGCTTTGATTAAAAATGGCAATGCAGCTCTGTCGGATGAGACCTGACCTGACTTTGTGATCCTTGACTTTTCCTCTTCCACCACCATGAGGCTGACACATTGGGCTTTGAGTCAAATTTCTCAATACTTATTTGGAGGATTGCTATGAGACTTGGTTAAAAAATTCAGTTTCCCTTTAGGATGAAGTGTAAAACTGTCAACCTTTTGTGTTTAGTGCTAATAAGTAGATGTTAGCATACTATCATGCTAAACTAAGATGGTGAACATGGTAAACATTGCACCTGCTAAACATCAGCTTATTACATTGTCATTTTGAGCACGTTAGCATGCTGATGTTAGCATTTAGCTCAAAGTACAGCTTCACTGATTGGCTATAGACATTTTAAGTCATGGTTTAACTTTCAATTATGTTGCACCAAACTCTTCAAATAGCTTAAAATTAAAAGATTAACGTTGAACCTTGTATAAACAGGATTTTCTGCACATCTTCCAGCAAAATGTAGCTGAATCTGGTGCTTCTCAGCTTGAGGACATCAAACTTGAAGGAGAAAAAGGGGCTTCAGCACAAGTCGGAGAATTTAAAACCTCCATTTAGTTTGTTTTTTTTACTGTAAGCCTACTAGTATTAACTTTAAACTCACACCTCATTAGGTTAAACATTTAAATTGCTGCTTGTTTTAAACAGATCGAGAAAAATAATCGAGTAACACAAAGATGAGTAGGATGAATAGGCTAACTGACATTTTAGCTAGCTAGCTAACAATAAAACTTTTCTTTTTATTTTTTACTTTTAGCAGGCTACAAACAATGCAATGTTTTGTTGCAGAGTTTTGGAGATACGAGCCATAGAGATTTCTGCTTACTCTTGAATATAATGGGACTAAATGGCGCTCGGCTTGTGGTGCTAAAAGCGCCAAAACGATACGATTCAAAAACCAAAGAGAAATGTCTCTTTCCAGAAATCATGATTTGGTTGCTCAAGATAGAAGATCCACAGACTGACAGAAAATACTGCCAACATGAAACTGGTCACTAAAGGTCTATGGATTATCTTGAATAACTGGGTCATGATTGAGTTTTTCACATATATTTTTTTAGCAGTTTTAGCACCACAAGCTGAGTGCCATTAGGTCCCATTATATTCAAGAGAAGGCGGACATCTCTACAGCTGATATCTCCAAAACCCGACAATTCACACCAAAACTATCTAGATGCAGCAGCACTGCAGGCTAGAGGAAAAACATGCCTTTTAGATTTTGGGGTGAACTGCCCCTTTAAAACAGATTTACAGAAGGGTAATCAAAATTCTGAGTGGTTTATGAATAAATCAGAGAAAAAAAATCTTCCATTTTGCTGCTGAAATTGAGTTTCAAGTACATGTTGTTTGAAACAGACTGAGTTTTGTTGATGAAGGTCTTTGAAAAGTCATCTTTCTTGCCTCCAACCCCCCTGTGCGCTCCACTTTGATAACAAGTCGCTTATCGAGGCCACTCACCGAGGGGAAGCGGAGGGCTGGGATGGATAAACCGTTTGCAGTCGGTGTGTCAGTGTGTGTGGTGGGAGGCGTCACGGGCGCGTTGAAGCTGCCGGCCTCCAGCGGATCGTGAAGCCCGGAGGAGCTCAGATAGCCGTCCGTCTCGCAGTCAGCTGTTTCAACAAAGGACACAAACCATTAGCATGTGACCAACTGTGTGGCCTGACCAACAGACACAAACTGTACTGCACACACAGACACACACACACATATCTAATGACCCCACGCAGACATACCACACACACACACACACAAGCACAATAAAGGGTTTCACTGTGGATTAGCACTGTTCTGGAGACACACAGGACGTGCTGGATGCATTTAGATGAGATCGAACTGATTTTTGGGGCTGTTATTTTAGACAAAAACTGAATCAATACTTACAGCGCAACACATGTGCACCATGAGACTTACAGACACTGAATAATTTATTTATCCACGGTTTCACATTTCACTGTATGCCTCCCATGTGCTCTGAGATCTGAACAGCTTCCTGTTCATTACAGTCGTACAAATAACGCGGCGGAAACACATTTGTCCCCGCAGTTTCATGAGTTCTTGACCCCAACGCATAATGAATCAAACTGGGAAGTCAAAAGTTTAACTTTAATACAGCTGATGCACATGTGACTCGAACATGATGCAAGTTATTAAATGCAGTGAATTTCAAACAGTGGTGGAATACATTTACTCAGTTACTGTACTTAAGCACAATTTTATGGTACTTTCTTCCTGCTTCAACAGTTAAGAGGGAAATATTGTATTTATTTACTTAATTACATCTTTCTGACAGTTACTTTTCAGACTAAATTGTTCTTTCAAAACATATATGAACTGACAAACTATGATGCATTATTATAGATTAAACAACCTGCAACAGTCAAAATACTGAAGATTAATTCCACTTTCACTGATTTCTACAGTAATAATAACCAAATAAAGTATTATTTATAACTCTGCATAATGAGTACTTTAACTTCTGACACGTTCATGGACCGGTGTTTAGGATTTAGTGGCATCTAGCAGTGAGCTTGCAAGTTACAACCACTCTGCCTCACCCTCCCCTTCCAAACGAGCAGGAAAACATACGGTGGCCATGAAACTTGTGCAAAATGCGAAAGATCGTATGGAGCTAGTGTTGTTTTGTCTGTCCTGGGCTACCATATGAACACGGTGGTATAAATGGCTCATTCTAAGAATTCTTCAGTTCATTATACACAAATGAAAACATACATATGAATATATATATGTGTATATATTTAATTTCTGCCATATTCTGACAATAATTCCCCATAAATCTTACACACTGGACCTTTAAACCAACCTCAGTTTATTAAGTATTTATATAAAGTATTCACCACTTTGGCCAATTTCAACATTAAAAAGCTTCTTACATGTAAATGCATCAGTAATAATAATTTAATAATGTGAGATTTATATTTATACCATGCATAATTTTGCAGATAACACTTCTGTATCTTTACTTTTTTAATTTAAACTATTGGTTTATTTGATTGGTTTAAGTAAATCATCTAAACGTTTTTTCAAAACTGATTTTAAATGTATTATATTGTACAAATGCGTGCAAATGCTTCTTCTTCTGTGTAACCTCATAATAATCATGCAAAAGGAAAACTTTATTATTTTTTGTTGGGTTTGTTTGGTGCTTTATGTCATCAGTCTTCAGGAGGCACTATTGGAGAAACAACCTTGTTTTAAAGCTGATGATACAATCATTTATAACACTATTGTTTTCATATTATCCAACTGGTTTTAAACATGTTTAATGAGCATAAAAAGTAGCGATCATTGCATTTGAAAACAAGAGAATCCCCACAGATGGAGCCTACAAACTTTTCATGGTGTGTGATGTTATACTGGGCTGCTCACAGTTAGCAGAGGACAGGCTGTTGTGGCGCATGTGGAAGTGCTGGTCTGCCTCGGGCTCCTCGGGCTCTGCGGGGTAGTTGGAGCTGACGCCAGAGTCCACAGAGCTGGTGACGGGGGACAGGATGGGGGTGGGAGGCGTCAGGGCCGGGGTCGGGGACTCTGCCACAAGGACGTCGCAGGCTTTAGGTAACAGAGGCTGAGGTTCTGGTTCTTCCTCTATTGCTTCCTGCTCCTGCTTCTTCCTGTACTCCTCGGCCTGCCGCCTCAGCTTCTCCCTCTGCCGCTTGATGGCGGTCACCCTGTCCCGTATGGCCTTGGCCACAAGCTTGAAGTCCGCCTCGCACACAAACCCAAGCACGACCTGCGTAACAACACACAGAGACGGTCAGGGCACAACACGAACACATGTGTATAAGTCACGGTTCATGGTGTGCTGCTGCAATATGTAAACATTTTACGCAGGTCTGTTGCACTTCATGACCTGATCATGCAGGCTGCGACAGTCGCTCCTTTGATGTGACAAAAGTTTTTGTGCAAACATCTGTTTTGTAAAACCACCACATATTGTCTTCATTCACTCTGTCAGTTTGGAGTCTTGCACGGCCTCTTGTGACACCCAGTCCAGCGGAGTGGGACACTCAGTCCGAACCGGCCTCTCAACACATAGTCAGATTACAGCAGATCAGGCGGACTAGATGTCCCCCGCTGATACCAAATTTGATCTTGATGAAAACTACCACAAAGAGGTAAACAAGTAAGGAATTGTGGCGTGCATTTTCATTAAAAGTGACCTCTACGGAGGGGGTTCTGGAGGACATAAGGGCCTGTTTCGTAACAAGCAAGAGGGCCATTATATTATTAAAGACGTGACCTCGGCTGCTTCCTGAGACACGCTCTCACATTTCGAACCACTGATGATTAAATGTTGAGCCGTGCCCTTGACACACTCTGCAAGGCGTTCTCTTTATGGGCTGGAGCTCATTTCAGAGTGTCTGCTGTCATAACAGCCCCGTAAAAGAAGCGTAATGATGCCAGGGTGCATTAGCGAGGCTGCTTTCACTGTTCGGGGTCAAGTGTCAGAAGACAGATAACTCAAAGAGAAATCTCCATTTCATTCGTAAGAACAGTTGAGGGCTGCACGATGTGGTAAAAAAACATCATATTGTACTTATTTTGACAGATATTGTGATTGCTGTTTCGTTTGTGATAAGAGGGATGATCACTTTTGCATCATGATTTTCAATGTCACTGAAAAAAGTAAAATCATGATGCAACACTTTAAAGTTTGTTGAAGAGCTGATGCTAAACTGATTCCCTGGCTCTAATTCATATGGAGAAGTGGCTGAAAGGGTTTGATGAGCTGGAAGAGCGGGGAAAGTCTGATTGCTATGAACGGAACAGAAAAGTTGAATAAATCTCATAACGTATGAAAGATGCGGAACATTATACGGTTCGAGTTCAGATTGTGGCTCAAAGTATTAACAAGCAGATTAAGGCGTCAATAATTCTTGAAAAAGTAAAAAAATGTCTAAGATCTGTATGCGTGTGTGTTTGTGGTGTGTTTGTGGCTGTCAAACTGCACTAATTAGCAAATCAATATCAGCTGTGTTCCTCCAGCTGTATTCAAAGGTTACCATGGTGATGCTGCTGTTTGACTCCTGGTTCACAGAGTTCATCTCATAGAGGTTTTATCAGTGGTGCACCTCTCATACTCCCTCTTCTACCTCAAAGACAGCTAACGCCTATCCTCTCGGTTAATGTGGCACCTGGTTGGCACTGGTTGGCTTTCATAGTTACGTGTTACACGTCTGTGACCGGCACAAGTTTTCCTGCGTTTTGATCTATAAATGATTTATGTGGAGTAAAAATTGTGGGAATGAGAGCAAGTTTAACAGATGACTTTTACTCTTATATCCCCTACCATCCCCTCTGAAAATTGCATGAAACTTAAAACTGCGATTGTGTAAAAAGTACCAAAGGTATGAAAGAGTTTAATTAATGTGAGAAGGTCCCAATTATTGTGAATGTTTTAAAGTTAGAACGGAGTTTCTGCGTGAATGTATGAAAGAGTGGGAAGAGGTTGAAGAGGTTTTCTAATTGACTTCCATAATAACTGAGCATCAAGAAACAAGATTTTAAATCTGAATAATGCCCAAAATGTATGCATGAAAAACGGTGAAAATGTGTGAATTCTGAAGACTCCGTGCATTATTTTAAATGAGGAAAATGTCCGGTCCTAATTGAGCTGAACAGTTTGTTGTTTGAATGAATTTTCTACATCCAACCACACTGCCTTTCCCTCAAAGCATCCTTTTGTGAGGAAGAATTTGGTGCTTTTTTTTGCGTTCATTAGAGTCACGACCACCTTCATATCCAGCCAGCCGTCCCCCAGAAAACCTATTAAAAGCCATCGTCACAAATTAAGATCAGCACGCAGACAGCACGTGGGTGTTGGCTGCAGGCGTCTTTATCTGTTGATCTGGGATCAATTACTCAATTTCCTCCCTAATGACTGCTACTAACTGAAGGCTGACCTCACAGCAGCATGTCTGTCTGTCTGTCTGTCTGTCTTCATGTGTCAGCCTACCATCTCCTGAGCCACCTCCTCGGGCACGTCTTTGTAGAGCTCGAAGAGGAACTCGATGGCGTTGTTGTCCTTGTACTTCCCGTGGAGCTTCTTGGTGTCGTCCATGCGCAGCCACAGTTTCAAGCCCGACTTCACCATGTCGTCCTCCTCTGCCAGCTCCACGTGCACGCCATTGTTCTCCTGGAAGAAGGGGTGATCCAGGAGGTCCTGAATGGTGTACCTGCAAAAACAAGGAACAAAATCAGTCTGTTTTAGAAACTCAGGCAACTTCAAGGATTGGTTCACAGTTTCTAAATACAGACTTTTTGTTATTTATTCATAAGTAATTACAATGATAACTTAAGCTTTCAGAAATGTAAAATTATGATTGGGCTTATAAGCATGCTCTCTTATAAAGTCATTCAGATTTTTTTTGGTACCATATTTAGATGCACGCTTAAAACAGAAAATCACATCAATGCAACCTAACTGAAAACATGTTTTTTGACTCTTTTATTGGTTTAACATACAGTAGAGACTTGTCTAGGAATAAGATCACCTTACTGGTTTTGCAAATAAAACGTATCATTGCTTTTTATACGGCTAATACTTCTGCCTTTTTGGATCCCTCAGTGAAAAGCTGAGGCCCAGGTTTCTCAAAACAGAAGCTGCAGTTGTCTAAAAATGAGAGACGGCAGCATTTTCATTCAGTCTAGGTTGAAAAACAGCAAACCCATCCTTTAAAGAGTCATTTTTATTACTTGCACTTGAGCCATAGTTTATTCTTTTTTCCCTTATGTAACATTTTAGTCCTTTTCTGGGTCTCCGTAGATGTTAGTCAAGAATATTCTGTTAGACAATATAAAAAAGGAATCTGCATTTTGTGCTGAAAGAATAACATTTTGTCTGGGAGTTACGAGCAAGAATCAGTTACTCAGTCAAACTTAGTTTATATAGCACAAATCATACATCAAATGCTTAACATCAAGGTGCAAGAAAAAGCAAACAACAGAAAAACAAGCCAATAAAACAGGGATTAGTGCACTTTGTAAAAGTCAAAATATATATTATTTATGCAGTCTGTGGTCTGTTGTTTCAGTTGTACCTTTCATCGTTGTTCATACGAATGCAGCCCTCAATGATCTCCTTGAGCTCTGGGACTTTGACTTTGTAGAAACTGTCAGGTTTAATTCCCTGTGAAAACAATGCGAAGAGTTTTACTTCATCTGTGGGGCTTCATACTGTATCAACAAGTACCAGAGGGGATGATTTAAGCAGAACAAGTAGTCAACAGATCGACAGTTATCTCTTTCTTGCACATTTATCCCACAGTTCTC
Organism: Lutjanus campechanus; assembly: GCA_027495735.1. NCBI lineage: Eukaryota > Metazoa > Chordata > Actinopteri > Lutjaniformes > Lutjanidae > Lutjanus > Lutjanus campechanus. The sequence continues at coordinate 41,735 of JAJHUR010104505.1, read as the reverse complement.
CTAATCAATGCAGGAACGGCCACTCCCACCTGCACTGCCGCATGTTAGCGTAATCCTCTGCTTTGTGACACCTGCCACCAGCCTGCATGACATTCGACTCTGCAATCATGTCAACAACGGACGAGAACAAGACCGAGAGATCATGAAAATGGAAAAAACCCAAGATGTCAATCCTTCAAGGGATGTCTGACTCCTGACAGCTGGAGCTTGTTTGCAGAGTTTATCTCAAAACATAAATTATTCCCGCAGGACTTCTCACTAATATGAAATGAGGGGAGTTTTTCCGAAGTGCTATCATGAGAATGTGCACAGATTACAGCAGAAATTTAGCAGAACTCCCAGCCCTGTAAAAACATTGATAAGAACGCCAAGAGTCGAGGTCAAGAAGATGTTTGGCCTGCAGATACCCAAGCAACCAGCTGATGTTAGGTCAAAACAGTTAAATAATTAGGTTTACAAGAAGAAAGGCTGAGTGATAAACTTTATCACATATAAAGACTGACATGTCACACAGAAACTGCTGTATTTTTCGTTGCGACCGTCAACAATTTTCTCAAAATATTTCTACTTCCTGTTTAAGTGAGACAAAAGACAAAACTGTGAGACAGTAGAGAGAAGAAATTAGTTTGTTTTTTCCAAACAGAGAGTGTGTTTGACTTTTATTATCTTTAGAAAATGAATACTGGTGTGTTACATAATAATTTCAGCAACTAAAAAAGCTTCATTGCGGCCACTGTAATGCTGATATCTTACACGCGAAATGCGATTTAGATGATCTGAAGCAGAGCACAGACGTCTCTTTGTTGAAGCAGTTTGCTTCGGTGTCCTCACAGGCACCTTCGCGGTAAATCCGTTTTCCCTCAATCCAAATCTAATTTGAGACTCTGCTCCTTTCCTTTGATGGCAGACGTCCAAGATAAGATCTGGAAAAATATGCTGATCTCGTACTGACTTTGTTTAAAATGACGTCACATTTTAACATTGTTAATTACACTAATTTTAACAGGGTAGTTCAGGTTGATTTAAGTGGATACAAATGAGGGATAGTCAGTGTATTACTTACAGCAGATGCTGGTCGACACGCCCTGAGTTTATAAAAGCAGAAAAGGGAACAAACATGACAGGAAACCGCTGTTATATTAGCCAAGTATTACTCTCTCCAAAGCCACCAGACTCACAGCAATTTTACCTTGCAGAACACGGGAGTTGCTGATCTACCGCTGCCTTGATTAGTTAATCTGTTTGTGTTATGTTTGGTGGCTTTGGAGAGAACAATATTTGGCTTACATAACAGAGGATGGCATCGTACAGCGGTGAAAATACTCTAAATATAGCGTAAACTTAAACTGGTATTGTTTTTTTTAGGTGGGCCTTTTTTTAGGAGGCTAAAATCTGCTGCTGACTCTGTCTACAGCAATGCATTGCTTAGCGTGCTCAACAGTATTCCTGCAGGCATGTCAAATGCCTTGTACAGTAAGCAAAATTTGACATATATTTTAGTCCATTTAGGGGAATACTAATTGTCCCAAAGTATATTGACACCCCTGCATGTATACTTTTGAATACTTTTGGTCTGGGGCTGTTTTTCAAGGTTTGTTTTAAATATAATATGACATAAAATTATATTTTAGACAACAGAGTGCATCCATCTTTGGGGCAAAAGTTTGAGGAAAGTCCTTTCCTGTCTGTGTGGTTCACAGAGAAATGGATTTCACAGTCATTTTTAAAGGAAACTGATAATAAACTGAAATGAATTGTTCAAACAAAACTGCAGATTTGAACACGTAAATTCAGGCTCCTGGGACATGTGATGTGATGCCACTATTTTCTGACATTTTAAAATTCAAACAATTAATCAGTTAATGAGGACAGTAATCATCAGTTGTAGCCCTAGCTAGGGATGCACCAATTGTGAATTTCTGGGCCGATACGATACATGTTAAAATAATAATTTGGCCGATAGCCAATGCAGGTAGTGATGTTTTTGTGGATGTTTATTACCCCAGTTGTGTCCAACTAGTGGCCTCTTATTTGAAACAGCAAATGGGTTTATGCTAGCCACTGTTGCCTGAGTCCAAGGGCAAATAACAAGCACAACACGCAGTGAGCACAAAATTAATGCAACACAACAGATAAACATCGGCCACTGCAATCGGTGAATGTCATCTTATTTCCCGATTGCAGCCAACAAGACAAATATCAGCCGATATCGATGTTCAGCTGATAAATTGGTGCATCCCGAGCTAGAGTCTCTGCAGCCTGGTTCCAAAATCATATTGATCATCATTCCAGAGGAGTGCAAGCTGTTAAAGCTACAGATAAATGCTCATTATTTTGGAACGAGATGCTCTACATTCACATCTGGGTATAATGTTTGGGTGTCCACATACTTTTGGCCATGTTCTGTATATGAGAAGGCATTTTTCCACATAAATATGCATTTATTGACATTATGAAGTCCAAGGACAGTCTGCAGACAGCTGTGGCCACCCACATGCATAATATTTCCACAAACTTTAACATCTGTATACGTTCTGTTCTTCATATGTCAAGCTATAATTCTTACTCCATGCATCATCATATAAGTTAAAGATTACATAAACTTCATGGGTTAGCGTTTAACGTTGTGAAAAAATTGAATTGCTGTGCCAATAAATTCATAGATGTCGTCCATGCTGCACATAAACGTCACCATGAAAGGCACGGCTAATATGATTTTAATTAAATCTTGTTGCATGGTTAAGCCTCTCCGACTGCACATGGAACATTAATATGTTGTCTTGTTTGTGGGGCAGCCAGACCCACTCTGCCTTGCTGGCATTGTCGCTTTCTCACTTTTCCAGCCTCCGTCAGACACTGTTTGCTTTGCATATGTGACACGCGGGAAAGAAACGGCTCTCTTTGTGGAGTCAAGAGTGAGACACAATTTCCAAAACATATAATTCTACCATCGCCTCCCCTCGCCCACCATGGCGTCATTCACTGTGCTTGGCACCGGAGGGACGGCTTGAAATACGGCAGCCTGAAGCCACTGCTGTAATGCTGCAGTCTTAAAACTCACTACACTGCTTCTGGTCTTTATTTCTATGAAGTCAAACATTTATTTCTGTATAAACCTTTATGATATCATCTCAGTTTATGCCCTGTAAGTGGGCACTGGGCTGGTATTCAAGCTTCATCATTAGAGAGATATCTTCCAATCAGGGCTGCACAATTAACTGAAATATTGCCAAGTGCAATATCCAAATCACAGAACCACAACCAAATCGCACTTATTTGAAAACGGAAAAATGTGTGAGAAAACAGCATCATAATGAGGTACTGTAGTGCTGCATAGACGTCCTGGCCTAAAAATCGTGTTCTGCAGATGAAAGAAAACAATTTTGTTTGGCACAGACCCCCGAAAATATAACATTCATGCTTATTTATAACTGACAACAGTTTGTTGACATAAATGGATGGCCTCTATAACTTGTGGCGTCCCACAGGGATCTATTTTGGTGCCACTCCTGTTCCTAATTTATAATGATGGCTGCAGCATCATCCTCCTTGCTCCCAGTACTTTTTGCTGATTATACCAATTTATTTCTCTAAAATAACTAATTTCTCTGTACTAGAGACACACAATTAATCTATATATTATCGAAATCGCAGAAGCCTCAATTTTTCGATAAAGGAAAATTGTGAGGCACAACAGAATTATAACAGGACTGTAGTGCTGCAGAGATGCCCCGGCCTACATGTTTGCCGGTACTGACCCCAAACAAATGCCACATCATGATGAATTTAATAGTTCTTTTCAACGAAAATGAAAATTGTGCTGCAAAAAGATCATTCACAGGAACCGTAAATCTTATTACAAACTGCCAAAACAATTGCAACATGATTTTTTTTTTCAATATTGTGCAGGCCTCCTCTGTGATTTGGAAAATATTCCCAAATGGTTCCAATAAAACAAATAATCTCTCAAAAGGTCAAATTTTATTATATTTACATTAAAAAAATGAAAAATGTTCTAAATCGAACTATTCTCTCTCCATCAGAAATAACCCAATTACCTAGATCTTATCTACAAGTGTCCTTGGAGTCCTAATAAATGTCCAAATCCACTGGCATTGTCTACAAATTTAGCTTAATTTATTCTTAAGTCATGTATTGCAAAATCATTTGGAGGGCTACTTAACCCACCCACCTGAACAAGCTTTATATTTTGCAAAGAAATTTTCACAGAGTTGCCACGTTTACACATATTTACGTATTTTATGTTTTTGCTTGTTTTATGTTGCTTACTTTATGTTTTCTCTTTGATGCTATGGTTGCTTGTTTGCTTACTTTTGTGGATTACATGACTTTTGTATTTGCTTACAGTGCTTAGTGAGGTGAGATTCCCTCTCTCAGCCTTTAGGGTTCCTCTCTCATCTGCGCAATTTGCTTCTTTTTTCCTTGTTGTTGTGTTTCTGCTGCTCTGTTTCATTGTGCAAAAGAAGTCTGTGCCTATGATAAATGGTTTTCTGCAAGGCTTAACAAGCAGCTCAGACAGAAAACATGCAATCGTTATCAATAGGTTTTCCAGTCGAACACTATTTCCTGGAAAAGGGAATATTCCAGTGAGCACGATAGCCAGAACCAGTTAGACAGGATCTTTGAACCACTAAATACACCATCAATCAGTGAGCCAAACATTTGCGTCATGATTGCAGGTTGAACAACAGAAAAGCAGGCAGGTTATAGTATGTCTCTACACCCTGAGCTTGTAATGGACAAAACTGAGCCTTTAATAGACAAAATGCGGCTTTCATTCCACGTGGGCCCCACTTCTTTCCAGAGATTCAGGATATCCAGGCGTTTACACAAGATATCCTGGTTCCTCCTGCTTTAATTCCAGCGTGCACACGGAGTTAAGACAACACATGTTGACAATTATATTAATTACGGGGTACTCCTCCTTCCTGTACTCACACTGGTGACTTTGCGGTAGATCTGGGCGGCGTTTTGGCACTCAGAGTACGGGTACTCAGAGGTGGCCATCTCCAGGATGCACATTCCAAAGGCGTAGACGTCCACCGCTTCATCGTACTTCTCCTCGTACATCTCCGGGGCCATGAACTCTGGTGTTCCTGTCCGGGTTCAGAGGGCAGAGGCAAAGGTCAAACAACAGTTATTCTACATTTTACAAAGACTGAATCCATGAAGGACAACAAAAAGTCCAGTTTCAACTCTATTCCCTATTTTATATTTCCTCTCGTTTATATTGCTTGTTTACTTAATTATTAACTATTGCTTTTATTGATGCGTCTTCTATTTTTGCTTTCAACTTTATCCACTAATCTTATTAAATTAAATCTTTAAAGACCCTGAGGAAAAATTTGTTTTGCAACATAAAAAACACCTAAAGGAAACAAGCTTTAATTAAAACCTTCATGTATTGCTGGTAATATTAAAAGGCACACAAGTATAAACATGTCATATGTACTGACAGATAAAAATCTCGTCTGTTTACCCGCCACAAGACATGCACGCAAACGCTGAACTTTAAACACCTTCAGCCTGCATGCATTAATATTTTGGCCACATACAGCACGGTAAGCTGTAAAGCCAAAATTGACATACTCTGTTCTCATCTTATAATTTGACATAGCAAATATGTTAGCAAACAGTGGCTTGTTTACACGCAGCATCCATTTAGAAAATTCACTTTCACTTTCCTTTTAGCTCTGTTTTGGTCTCCACCAACTCCTGAGGTCTTAAGCAGCTAAAATGCTGCTCACGGGTAGGCTAACTAACTTTTTTCGCTAGCAAGCAATCAATAGAACTTTTGTTTTTTTTAAAAATACTTTTTAGCTTGCTGGCAAACAATATTACATTTAGTTCACTTTTTAGCTCAGTAGCAATCAATATAACATTTTTAAAATACTTTATAGGTAGCTTGCAATGTATTTTTCATTTATTTACTGTAATATGGGTAGACAATCATCTCCATATTGATTAAACTATTTCATTTTGGTTTACATAAACTTGGATTTACTAAACTGAGATTCCTTTTTAATTGTGCGACAGAGCTCTGCGTTTTACATCTGGATTTCCCCATTTTAAGCCTAGTTTAACTATACTGTGATTAGAACTAATCTAATGTTTGTTGGTGTGACCCAGTTTTTATGAATGAATTAAACATACAGTGTTTGATTTGGACCTGGTGAATTAAATTCTGTGACAATCAAAGTGTCACAACAACAATCAAGTATCAACAAGTCCGTGTACTGCTTCTCATGGCTGACACTCCCTGCACGTACTCACGATGGGAAGGGCGAGTTTCCACTGAAATTAAAAGCCATTTAAGTAATGATGTGGTATTTAAAAACGAGGGCAGGAATTTAAATAGAGGCATCCATGGCTGCTTGTGTGCAGGCGACAGAAGAAAAGATCCAGGCAGGAGAAACTGGAGGACTCTTCGGCAAAAGAGGACGCCTTTAAGAATTTAAACAAAGGCTCCTCTACATTTCAAGATCGGTGGCATTTTGCACATTTTAGCCCATTTTTTAGATCGTTATAAATTGTTAAAGTTGAGCAAACTGATCTGATCTGGACCAAATTTACACTTACCAATGACACTTTTAGCAAAAGAGGCACTTTTGAGCGTAGCCAGTCCCAGATCTCCTATCTTGACGGAGCCGGTGGGGCCGGTGATGAAGATGTTGTCGCACTTGAGGTCCCGGTGGATGATGGGAGGAGTGCGCGTGTGCAGGAAGTGAAGCCCTTTGAGGATCTGACGACTCCAGCGCTGCAGCAGCTTCAGCTTCATCTCCTTGAACCTCTTCAAGTACCTAAAACAAAAGACGACAAGACTAAACACCCCCACTCTAAACAAATCAAAATACTGGAGGAAGAGAAAGTGACACAAAATAATTAATCTCTTATTTTGGCAGCCGAGAGGAAGTTTGAAAGTGAGATGGTTTCCTGTGTTCTCTCCCAGAACACTGTATCCAAAGTGGAGCTTTTCTTTCGTCCTCATTCTGCACCTTTTATCACAGCTTTAAAAGCAAAAGACAAGCTGTCAAACATGACACAAATCTGCTCTTTTCTATGGAAGGCATGAAGAGTTTTATTTGGAAAAAGGATATCCGCCATTTGAGAACTGTAACACCCTCTTACAAAAAGACAGAATAAAAAAGTAACAGCTTTTAGGCATGATTTCTATCTTTTTAAGGGCAAATGTAAATTGCTGTAGTTTCAGGGGGAACTGAATGGAAAGGACTCACGTTTTGAGCGTGCCTGAGGTCATGAGTTCGGTCACCAGGATTATGCACTTGTGGCCCTTCACCGTCGACTTCCAGGAGTCGTGGAAGCGGACGATGTTCGGGTGCTGCAGGCACTTCAGCATCTCCACCTCCTCGCTGAAACGCTGTCGCTCTGCCTTGGTCAGCTTACGGGTCTGCAGAGAAAATCACACGGTCATGAGAACGTTTACATGCACATGAGCTTATCCTGATTTTGATCATATTCGGGACATTTTTGTGAAACATAAGAAACCAGACTGTCTACGTGATTCTAATATCAAGGTGTCTGAGCGTGTGCAGCTCTGTCTTTGATCCTTCAACATCTTAACAACTATGACATTTCAGTGCAGAGCATGATAATCAGACTGAAGTGCCATTTCATTTCATCTCATTCATTCGTGTCCGTGTCATGTTAGATGATTTCCGCGGGGATATTTTAGGGCTGCAACTAATGATTATTTTATCAATTAATCTGGTAATTATTTTCACGATTAATCGTTTCATCTCAAAGACGTCAAAAACAAATTGTGAAAAAGTGACTTCTTCAAAAAGCTTCTTTTGTCCAACAACAGACAAAAACCCAAAGGCTCTTCATTTGATGTCATAACTGACAAAGAAAAGCAGCAAATCCTCACATTAAGGTTTTATTTGATAGGACAGCTTTAGATATGCAGCAAAGCAAAAGTGCTGCAGGCGGGAGCCGCACCCACGACCGCTGCAGAGGACCCACAGCCCCAGCACATGGCGCACATGCTCCACCAACCGAGCCAACCGTCTACCAGTTTGCCAGGTATTAGTGACAAAGCCAGCCCAATGGCAGGTCTAAACCAGCACAAAACGAGCCCAATGGCCAATAAAACCGGTACTGGCAGGTACAGAGCATAGGCACATTGTATTTTTGTGTGTTTGTGTGCATATGCGTGTGACTTGAGCCACGCCTCTGTGTGTACATGTTGATCTGGAGTCAGTCTGGAAGGGTTTTAGGGTTTATTTTGCTGCACTCGGGGCGCTTCACCAACCAAAAATGTCGGCATTTGACATTCTGGGAATGAGACTCAACAATCAAATCCTACCTGTGACTAGTGACCTTGAGGTGCAGCTGATTTGTCAATTGAAGCAATTCATTCCTCAGTGTGTGCTATATTGAGTTTGTTGACCAAAACATTACACTACTATCCAAGCTGAAACAGCCTGTAGTTCTTCTTTAACTCCAACTACATCACTGTGACTTCACTGGATGCAGGAAGAACTACAGATTCAGCAGCAGCACTGAGGAATTTATTGCTTTAACTGACTACATTTACCATCAACACTGATTGGACATCCACATGAAAAGTGGTGAATTTTTCCTTTAACCATAAAAATGCAGTTGCGTTAACAGCGGAGTTGCAGAGCTCTGGTCTCGTCAGGGTTGTGCGCGCTGTTACGTAAGTCGGTAGCAATAAACGCGGCACACAAATCCACGAGACCGATTTGATAAATCACTGTTACTTTAACTAATGAGCCCGCTGCGGGACTGGAAACCACAGGTTCATCCATCTGGGTGACCCTCCGATTACATAATCACATCTATTTTCCAATAAGGGGAGCTCTGACTTTACAAATTCGTGTAGGGGGGGGGGGGTTCTGAAATCCACGTAAAACTGAACCAAACACTGCAATCACGCTGGATGAACAAAGACATTTTTGTGCTTCCTCTTGGATGAATGGCCCAATTTAGCTCCTGTTGGAGTAACTCTGCCTGCGGTGGGTGGTTAGTGGAAAACTCCTGGGAGACTTCAGGGCCATGAATCCTGCATTGAGGCAGAATTCTGGGAAAAATGCTCTGCATATGTTTATGCTTACAATCAACTTGACCACTACTCTCGCGCCTTCCTCTCTGCTCTCTCAGTGAGGAGCTGCTGCTGCTGCTGCTAACGCTAAGCTGCTGCACCAAACACAGGAGGCAGACTGTCTGAAGTCACACAACGCAACAGCCCCTTTACCTGCGTCAGTCACCTGTCAAACTGTCATATTTCACCAGCAGCTAAAACATGAGGCCCTGGACTTAAAAGCAGGACACAGAGGTGACTTCTGACCAAGTGGTTTGCTTTCAGGTCGATAGTGATCAGTTTACGATGTGAACACAGGCTACGCCTTATTCCTCATATGTAAGACTCCTGTCATAAACACTAAGTGGTTTGCAAAAAGGAAAACTAATTTGGTTAAAGGGATAGTTTGTGTTTTTTCTAAGTGGGGTTGTATGAGGTACTTATCCATAGTCAGTGACGGAGGTTGACACGCCCCCAGTTTGGAGAAGAAGCAGGAGGAGGATCAGTGTAGGAAGCTAAGCGATGTACTGCAGGAAAATTTATTTTAGCAACTTAAATATCCTATGTACGTGCATCCTATATTTAGAACATTTTCACTTCACCATTTTACTTTGACATCAAACAGCCTTTTGCAAAATCAGTAATTTTACCTCCCAGCACAGCAGGAGTTGCTGGTGTCTCTTTCCATAATGTTGCCAGAAACTTATAATGACAATCTGAGCCTGTCTGAGGGATCTACAGCAGTTCATTACTTAAGATCCTCCACCCGTATTCCTGCTGCTTCTCCAAACTGGGTGTGCACCGATTGCCATCTACTGTAGGTAATACAGACTGTGGATAACTACCTAATTCAGCCTTGCTTCAAATAATCCGAACTATCCCTTCAAGAGGAAAAGCAAAGACTAAAATGTCATTAGACAGTACAAAAGTTTGTGCATCCCCTGAATAGCTCAGTCTAATTTGTGCTTCAGACACTCACATTAGTTTTAAGAACCTTAAAGATGACAAAAAAAATTACAGACGTGGACATTGAGGGTTAATCCCACTAAGGATTAGACTGGATATCCTTTATTGTCCACAAAGGGGAATTCATTTTGCTCAGTCAGCACCATACAAAACCAAACAAAGCAATAAATAATTAAAATCAGCACCACAGTACAAACAGGATCCTGACAGACAGGATTTTGTAACACTTAGATGAACAAACAAACAAAAGCACAGTACACACTAGCAGAGCAGCGCCCCCCACACGTAGATCACTGAATCCCAAAAAACACAAGCAACATGACACAAATAATGGCGTGAAGATAAGAGTGTGTGTGTGTGTGTGTGTGTGCGTGAGCCAGGGTGAATGAGTCAGTGGGTTTATGGGTTGATGTGCATCTGGATGTTTATGTATCTAAGCGCGATAACATCAGCCCCCTGCGAAGCGAGCTTTGTCTCCTGTGGACAGGCGCCTGTTTGCAGCACGGAGTCCGTGTAGCTGTGTGGCACGCAGCCGAGCCACTTGGAGACTCTGACACTTTTCAAAACCGCAGGATTTACTAGAGCTTGGCACACTGGGATAGCATGATTGCAAAACGCTAAAATGCATCATGAGGAGATTTGGCAACTTCAGAGGCGCTGTTAGGAAGAAGCAAAATCCTGCTGTGGCAACTCTGAACAACACTGTTCATAAAGCATGAGCCGGAGCCTAATAGTGGGTGATTCTTTAAAGGGATAGTTCAGATTATTTGATGAGGGGTTGTATGAGGTACTTACTGATGCTCAGTAGACCTACAATAGATGGCGTTCAGCACAACTCCAGTTTGGAGAAGGGAGAAGGCCATAAAGAAAAGGTATTTTAGCCACTTAAAAAAACGTCCACTCAAAAGAATCAATATCATTTTAAGTGTATTCTATATTTAGAATATTTTCACAACTTTGCCATCAGACAGCCTTTTCCAATTGGAAACCACTGTTATACATGCCAAATATCGCTCTCTCCAAACCAACCAAACTCCATAGAAAAAAACAGTAATTTTACCTTGTACAAAACATGAGTTGCTGGTCTACTGCTGCCTTGATCTGTTAGATTGTTTGTGTTATTCTGTGACTTGTATGTTTTAAAAAGATGATTCAGATTACCAAAGTCAACCAATAATACAGACAAACTAACAGATCAATGCAGCAACCCCCGTGTTCTGCGAGGTAAAATTGGTCATTTTGCCTATGGAGTTTGGTTGGTCTGGAGAGAGTGATATCTGGCTTTTATAACAGTGGTTTCCCATCAGAAAAGGCTGTTTCAAGGCAACATAAAGTGATGAAAATATTCTAAATATAGCTTAAACTTAAAGTGATATTGATCTTTTTTGGGTGGACCTCTTTTTAAGTGGCTAAAATACATCATGTTGCTGACCCTGTCCACTGGAGTTCATTGCTCTGCTGCCATGCTGCCATCTCCTTTAGGTAGTACACTGACTATGAATAAGTACCTCATAGTCCCATTTCAAATTATACAAACTATCCCTTTAACGTGACTCATCAAAACCTGTCACCGTTTCAAACCACCAAACTGAGGAATTATTTGTTTAAAATGTCACAAAAAGTGGAAAATCTAGTGGAAAATTGAGTGCAGATGGACAAATGTGAGCTGTGTCCACACTGCGATGCTGTTATCTGATTACATTGTTATCGGTGCGGGGTAATTTCAGGGTAACTTAATGCCTTTGCCCAATAAACATGCAGACTTAATCTGTTACTAATAGAACAAATGAAAACCAAGCATACAGCAATGCTTCAGTTTTAACTTGATGACAGCCACAAGTTCATCTGAGAAAACTCTAACAAACACGAGTTCGTTCACTAATACAGATAATTAATGTGTTTCAATTAAATCTAATGACATCTATTATTGCTTAGACGCCCTGTAGCATTTCCCACAGAAGGAATCCTGTCGACAACCGTGCAAGGTTTCTATCTAACTTTTCCATGGGATATTTGACTGCATCTACTGCCCCCCACCTCTGTCTTCCCCCTCGCCTCTTTGAAAAATGAGGCCAAAAAACGTTGCATAACGCTGGAGAAAGCGATGCAGGGGGGGAGCTATAAAAACAAACCATCTCTGTTTTGAAAAGACAAGTGGGTATATCCACAAAAAAACAGCCTGGATTCAGAGGTGTGTGGAGGAAAAAGTTTTCTTATACTGTCCTCTCTTCCAGCTGGATGTTTTATTCTTAGCTGCTCGGGAGGTGTGTGTGTGTGTGTGTTGAGTTGGGGGTCCGCACTAGCTGGAAATACTTGGGCTCGGTGCCACAAAAGTGGAGTTACATAAGCAGTGTTGATGGTAGAGGAGCCACTGGTATTAAGAAGTCCCTGTCAGCGCCCCTATTATGACAACCAGGACATGAACACGGCATGTCAGCCAACATTTGCACCAAACCAGGTGGCGTACGCTGCGGCTTAAAACGGGAATGAACCGTTTGCACTGTCCTGATGTGACACTCAGACGGATACAGTAAATCTGAGCAGGACTTGAGCAACATCCAGTCAGTGTGGACAGACTGTGGTATCTGTAGGAATCTGGACTAAATACAGACAGAAAAGTAGGGCAAATAAAAAATGGATTCAGTCATACTACTTAAAGCCCCTCGGGATGTGTGTTAAGGGTTAGGAGCAGGGTTTCAATGCATTTATTCATATCCATGTCTGGAATACTTGGATCTGCATTCAACATGATGTTAAATATAGTGCTGAAGTGATGGGTCAATCAATAGATTAGTCCATTAATAGAAAATTACTCAGCAAATTAGACAATTCATTATTTATTTAAAGCTATAGGATTATTTGAAGCGGGGTTGTATGAGGTACTTGTCCATACTCAGTGTATTACCTACAGTCGATAGAGGTCGGCACGGCCCCAGTTTGGAGAAGCAGGGTCAGCAACAAAATGTATTTTAGCCACTTAAAAAAGGTCGACCGAAAAAAATTATATCAGTTTAAACACACTCTATATTTAGAATGTTTTCACCACTTTACTTTGTTGTCAGGCGGCCTTTTCTGACTGGAAATCGCCCTTATGTAAGTCAAGTGCTGCTCTCTCAAAACCAACCAAACTCCATAGGCAAAATCAGTCATTTTACCTCACAGAACGCAGGAGCTCCTGGGTGACTGCTGCCTTGACTGGCTAGTTTATTTGTGTTATTGTGTGACGTCGGTGTTTTAAAATGATAATTTGGATTCACAGAAGTCACACAACAACACAAACAAACTAAAAAAATCGAGGCAGCGGCAGACCAGCAACTCTCCCATTCTGTGAGGTAAAATTACTCATTTTGTCTATGGAGTTTGGTTGGTTTGGAGAGAGCGATATTAGGCTTATATAATGGTGGTTTCCCATCAGAAAAAGCTGTCTGATGGCAAAGTAAAGCCTGAAAATATTCTTAAAATAGTGTAAACTTAAATTAATATTGATTTTTTTTTGTTGGACCTTTCTTAAGTGGCTAAAATACCTTTTGTTGCTGACCCTGTCCACAGCAGTACATTGCTTAGCTTCAGTGCTAGTGCCCCTCGCTGCTTCTCCTAACTGAGGGCGTGTCAACCACCATATACTGTAGGTTGATGGTGGTAGAAAAGTAGCTAGGAGTTGTAGCTAGGAGTAGCTAGACGGTATGGGATCAGTTATATGTGCAAGAACAAGTCATAACTTTCTGTTTCATTCCAGAAATAATCAGATTCATCTGGCATACCATCTCCATCCACTTTGACCTCTGTTTGAACCCTTTTATAGGGACTAAAATGTAAGCCTTCCCTCTTCTTCCTGTCATTAACTATCATTGAAAGTGGCGTTAGCAGGCCATAACTCCTGTGCTCCAGATGCTGACAGTGAGAAGCCCTGCAGATAAAGACCAGAGTTCACAGTGACCTTTTGATGGCAGAGTATGCAGGCAGGAGAGAACCTGCACGGCTACGGAGGCGGTGACGACCGCCTCGCCAAGCTCTGGGATTGAGGTCAAAGGGAAAGAGAAAGAAAAAAAAAAAAACGGTGTGACCTCAGGCCTCTAAAAAGACTGACTAACCCACCTTGACTGACATACACTTCGCATAAACATGCACGTAGGCACTTACAGCGGTACAGTGTTGCATTTAAATGTTTGCAGGTGAGAACTGAGGCGGCAGTGTGCTCTTTCCAAGGAAAACCTGACATGTTCTGTAAATGGAGCGGGCAGAGGGAGGTTAGCCATTAATCTCATCAGGATTGAGGACTCAAACCAGCCTCTGACTGCTGCTCTCACGCCGACAACCTGACCTGACTCCGGCGCCCGGCTAATTACCTGCACAAGTCACAGAGACCTAGATGCAGGATTACACTATCTCATGTATCTCAACAGTGAAAAGTGGCCTGTCAAAGACGTCTCTTTCCAGCTGGTTTAGATAATTTTTCAAGATGTGAATACATCTTACAGTCTGACCAATGACAGATTATTTGATATTCTGATTATTTTTTATTACATAAACAAACGGATTGATACGGATTCCTTAGATTTATTTATTTATTTATGAATTGTGGCCAGAATAGACTTGTTGGGTACATTTTACAGGTTTCCATCCAAACATGTTGAAGATCTCGATCGAATTTCAAGTTAATCTGCAGAAGAAAATGCAAATGAATACTTGTTTCCATTTAGGAGTTAAGCAGCATGTGTCGTCACATCTCCAGGCGGAAAACCATTGCATAACAGCCGAAGAAGAGGATGGAACAAGATACCGTAATTAAAAGAGCGATGTAGAAAATAGGATGGAAACATGGCATTTCTGTTTGTTTCATGTTTTAATGTGAGGAAGGTTACCTCAGGTCTGTGTGGAGAAATCATGGATGGAGACTGCAGGAGCGGAAACAGCTGATCAATCAGGTTAATTATAGTGTTTGAAGCAGTTTTTCTTCTAAACACAGTATGCATGATAGAAAATCAAAAAGAGAAAATCAAAAGACTGAGAACTAGGCAGTACTGAATTGTTTCTGTGTTCAGGATTTTTTTGGGCGGAGTGAAATCATGGATGCACCGGAGCCATACGTATCCTCACCTTATATAAACTAAAAGACATTTAACATTAGCAAAGGAAGTGATGAGAAGAGCGATTATTCTAAGTCACGTGTATCGTTTGTTTAACTCATCACAAGCAAACTGACTCATGAAAGGTCATGAACGCCCTCCTCAAAAATACCATTCTGACGCAGATTCAGAAGAACAAGTAAACTGTTGGGTAGGTCGCCGTCCTCTGGCTCTGGTGGCTCAGATCAAGTCTCTACAAGTCCGATAAAGCTGCTAGACGAAGCAATCGTGTTTTAGCTCATAGCGTTGCTCGATTTCTTTAATCATTCAAATTTGTCTGGGTGGTTAATAACTCATGGAGACGATCGAGACGATTTGGCTTCACTTTTGCGGAGCCCTCAAGTCATCCATCTTCATATACAGTCAGTCATTTCCTCTGAGCAGGTGCTGCATGAGGAGAAGTCTCAGAAAGTATTGCATCACCTTGTTTTAGAGACAAAGATTGATTTGTTTGAGAGCTGAGAGATCTTCTATCTTTACTCTGTTTTCTTTGTTATTCTGTACATTCCCTAACCTGTCCGGTTGTTTGCTTTTAGCGACTCACTAAACCCTCAGTTAAGTCGTGTAATATGGTTCATTAAGACCCTTCTTGTTAAATAATCCTCCTGCCTTTCAAGCTGAGATTTGTGTTGCGCAATAGCAGCAACTGGTAACTGTCTTTGCATGCTACCGCCTGATCCACCTCGTTCCTTCACATCTGTAACCACTGTGTCAAAGTGTTTTGGCGTGTTTCTTACGTGGCAACTTGTGATTATGGAAATGATACAGCTCAGTGTCCGTTAAATGCTAAATTATAAAAGCAACGGCTGACAGCGAAGTAGGGCCGCGGACCGAACTTCAATACTTTCATGGCCTCGGCTGAATTGCTTCAGAAAAATGTTAAATCTCCAAGTTGTGGTTTATATTTTATGTTGCAAACAGGTCGCTTCACCCTAATTGTGTGAAGGAGTGTTACTGCAGGTCCTTCCTTCCTGCTGCTGTCCATCTATCTATACATAAAATGTGATATAAACATTCACTCATCTTTAATTTCACTTCATCTCATGCTGCACAATATCAGTATCACACTCAGGTGTACTATCATTACAACATTTTCCTATGTGCAGTGGTGTAAATTTGTTGAGTCTGCTTATTATTTATATTGTATATGTTGCTCCTATATATTTTTTATATTTCCTCTTGTCTATATTGTTCCTATTTTTTTATATATATTCCTATTTATATTGCTTGGTTACTTATTATTATTGTTTTCTTATTGATGCTTATTCAATCTGGCTGCTGTTGCACCGCAAATGTCCACGTTGTGGGACAAATAAAGAAATATCTTATCTTATCTTATCTCTTACCTCGAAAAGCTTCGAGAGGAAAAATGCCAAGGTGCTGAGACATAGAACTTAACCACGTTTTTATTATGTTATGAAACTGCTTTGAGTGTGTTTGCACTGTGATGTAATTTTCTTTCTTCAAATGGATTTTTATGAAATTTGCATTGAAAGAAGTTGCGTTCAGGAAGTCACAGTTTAGCTGCCACTATGGGTATAAAAGATTTTTGAATGATACTCAGCCCTACAGCAAAGTAAATATCAGTATGCAGGATGTTTAGGGTATTCCGCAGGCTTATCAGTCACTCATAAACAAAGCCCCCTTTGTGACTTCAACACCCAACTTGGATGCAACAGTGTGAAAACCAGCCTGACCTGTGACAGCTGACCTCTGCACGTCTCAGGTCAAAGTTAAACAGAGACGAGAGGACGTTCCCCTTCCTGCAGGGGAGGGAAGCTTTGAAATGCTGGAGGACAGAGGATATCGGTGTCTCTCTCAGCGCAGAGCGGCGGCGTTTGAGGAGAAGAGTGTGAATGGAACAAACAATTTGTCCTCTGAAGCAAACCCGGCGAACCACAGAAGGATCACAAGACGTGTAGAGGATACGGCCTGTGCGAGTTTTGTCTTCAAAAACACAGCAAAAGGGGTGGAAGGAGCTTCGTTACGGGTTATCAGATCTAAACTGTTAATGCAATCACGCACAAACATGATGCCATCCTCCCTGTGATGACCACAGTTCAAACAAGGTGTCAATAAAACACATTTACTGGCTCATTATACCCGACAGATGTGAAATTCCTACTTAATGGAGCCGCTGTGTGAGAGTTCAATAAACAAGTAATGTGTCACATGAGATTCTTCCATAAATAAACAACATATATTTGGCTTTCCTCACCCTGCTCACAGTGAGCCATTATTGAAACTCGTGTGTTGAGCAAACTGGCACAGCGGACATAACAGCCCGTCATGTTCCGTCGCCGTTACGTCTTCTGCCGCTATAAAGGGCCGAGATGAACCTGTGGGCTCTTAAACCTGATTAAACCGAGTCAACTGGCGAGGCGACAACAACTGTAATCTGTGTCTTTACAACAGAGAGCCTTTCTGATCAGTTCCTGCTACTGAAATCGACAAAAAAAAATCATGAAAATTTGACTGTAAATGTTTTATTGCACATAAATTCACGTCATTCTCTTGGTTGGTGTTTTGCTTTTGTACTTTTTGGAGTCACAGTTATTTAAAATCAACATAAAAAATGATTTATCTTCTACAGTTTGGCTTTCATTGAACTCATGAGAAAGGGAAAGCTAAAAAAAAAAAAGGAGGTAAATCTGCTCTCACAAAACAAAATGCTGTAATATTTCAGCTGTTTCAATATTACCTCTGACATTTTTTTAATGGCAGCCTTGTAGGACACATGCAAACTCCCAATCTGATTATAAGAATGACCTCAACCTTAATTATTTTAAAATGTTTACAATAATTATCACGCAGGTTGCAGACTACAGGCCTCAGCAGGTTCATGACATACGTATCTGACGAGGTTTAAAGGTATGTCCCTCCTGGGCGGATTCCTTAGATCTTCTGGTGCCAGTTTTTCTAGGAAAGACCTGGGCTGAGCACTGTTTGCACATACATGTTTTTACAGTTTGTTTAAGCCTACTTTGCTGTCAAAGAGGTGGAGTTTGTCAAACAGAAGCACCAGAGGGTCTAAGACAA
This sequence comes from Lutjanus campechanus, assembly GCA_027495735.1. Classification (NCBI taxonomy): domain Eukaryota; kingdom Metazoa; phylum Chordata; class Actinopteri; order Lutjaniformes; family Lutjanidae; genus Lutjanus; species Lutjanus campechanus. The sequence goes on along the minus strand of JAJHUR010104505.1, from coordinate 23,519 downwards.
TGGTTCCTTAAGTTTTTGTCTTCCAGATTCTCCAATTTGAAGTATTTTTATTATCAAACACGTTTGAGGTTTGGGTTGCCAGTAGGGTTGCAACTAATGATTATTTTCATTATTGATATACCTGTTAGGGCTGATCGATTTTGAAAAACATCTAATTGTGATTATTTTGACTGATATTGCAACTGTGATATGATTTGCAATATTAGAGCGAGTGCAAATGTTTACATTATTATTCTCATTTTCATTTAAAACATTATTTTTGTTTGATTTTTGCAAGGATCTGTAACAAAGAAAGATGTTTTCTTAGGTCTGTAAAAATATGATTTGTAGGCTGGGACATTTCTACAATACGACGACATTATTGCACCTCCTGCGATTTGAAAACTGCTATAGGCTATACCGTGATTTCCATTAATTGTTCATCCCTAATATCAGTCAGTTATTTTCAGGCTTAATTGATTAATTGTTTAGTCTATAAATATCAAAAAAAAAAATGTGGACGTTAATCACAATATCATCACAAGACTCCTAATTTACTGCCATAAGTGACAAGAAAATCAATAAATCCTCACATTTAAGAAGCTGAGACCACCAGATGTTTGAACGTTTTGCCTGAAAAATTACGATCAATCGATTAATCATATCAGGTTACGAAATAGTCTGGTATTTAGCGTTATTATTTGGACGTACTGCAGTTATAAATGTTGGTAAAGGATTAATAAATGCTTGCTGGACTTTTTTACGACAATCCTTGAAATCTGTAGTTAGCTTAAAGCCCAGATGAAGCAGCATTTTGTTTCTAGTTTCTGTATCGATGATGTATTTCTAAGTGATTTGAACATTAAGAAGTGGGCATGAGACGCACTGTTACCTTGAGAAAAGTCAAGATTCAAGCCTACATAACCCCACCACACTAACCCTAACCCTTTTTAGGAAGAAAACATGATGGCATTTTGATATAATATAATTGTTTTGACATATATTGTTAAATACGAGCACAGTATAACCTGGGACATGATGTAAATGGCGTAAAGAAACAGGCCATTAGATGTTTTCATGATGAGGACAAAGCAATTTGTAAAAACGCTTTATCAAGGATGGCTTATCAGAATTTAAAAAAAACATGTTTTCTTCTTCTCTTCCTTGGTAATCATCTCACGCCTCCATAAAACTGACTGAATCTTGAACCCCAGGTTAGGAGACACTGATGGAGACAAACATAAAAGTATATTTTTCCTTCAGCTGACAACAAAGCTGTCACTGCTTGAACTGTCCTGATGCAGACAGCTCCTCACATCTGCTGCTCCGAGCCGAACAATACGCTAAGCTTTGTTGGGAACCAGTATTTGAGCGAGATCCGACCAGGAGAGCGTTTGAGCAAAAGCCTTTTGAAGTTGTTATGACCTCAGGCTCAGAAAAGGCCAGCGAGCAGAGAAGGCACTGCTCTCATCTCAGCCTTTTTTTTTTTTTCTTTTTAAATATTGCTTTTTATGAAGCTTTTGATAAGGCTGATAAAAATCCTTGAATATCACTTGAAATTCCAGATATCTGGAACAAATCGCGACATTCCTTTATTCACGTCATGACCCAAAAAAAGGCTCGTTCTCTGAGGATATTTTCGGGAAAGTCTGGCAAGTGGAACAAAACAAAACATTTAAAGGTGATGTAAGACCCCAGTGTTAAAAAATGAGTACTGCAGTACAAATAGTGAGTTTATCTGTATATCAAAGGGGTTAAATCCTCATTTAATATGTGATCTATGGTTGGATCAAGTAGTTTCCCCCTGCCTCCTCCTCCCCAGACTCAAAGCTCAAAGCCTGTGATCCTGCAAACAAAAAAACACTGCTCTGAAAACGCGCACACTGAAGTTTGAGTTCAGCAGCTGCCTGTCTCATTGCCTGCCAAACTCCATTAATATTTTGCTCAATTTAACCGTTACGAACATCTACTCCTTCTAAAAGATTAAACATGATTTCTTACATCTCATAAACAGAAACTTTACTCATTCGGCAAACATTCGGCTGCAATTTTAACTCTAATAAACATGAAACGGGCAAACTTAAATGATTATTCCGGTTCAGAATGGAAACGTCAAAGGACTGACTGAGCATTGTTGAAGAAGCCGGTATTTCAATTCAGCATTTTCCTTAAGCTCTTCGTATATATCACAGTCATTTTATGATTTCGCACAGTAAATATGTTGCATATTTCTCCTTTAACTGAAATGAAACGTGAATCGTGTGTTGCATGTTGAAACTGGACGCTTGGTAACTGGTTTATTTGTACTCCACTTGAGCTCCGGCTGCAGGAGGGGTGCAGCCGCATAGTGTTACACTGACAAACAAGGATGTGCTATCAAGTGCCACCGGCAACCAGGACCGGATATAGTTTATGAAGTGATGGTATGCAAGTGGTGCCCTTGTGACAGGAAGGCAACGACATGGAGGATTTATGAACCCACGACTGGCTGCTCTATTCTGTCAAATAAAGAGTCAAAATGACAAATAAATTAAGAGCAGGAATGTGAGGTTGAAGATAAATGTGACCTAAGCTAGCACAGGTCAAGTGAGTGTTTTCTGTTGACTGAGAAAACACTTTACGGCGTTTTCTGTGAGGTACCGGATCCCAAACAGGTAGAGCCATTACTGCGCACCAATGGGCGATTCATCCCAGGACTCACATGGCGACTTAAGAGCACATTTACACTCCTGACACCTCCATCCAGCTCGCTCCGACACACACACGGTCAGTTCAGAAATGACCAGAGGTTACCCCAATGAGCGGTCTTTCCCCTCACCAGCTACGGCCTCGGAGCCCCAAACAGCTATTAAAACTTGAGGTCTTTGGTTTGTTTAGGAAGCAGGACTCGGGGGGCCTCACCAAGGCCCAAACTACGAGGTGACCACGTGTTTTTTGTTTGTTTTTTCCCCTTAAAAAAACACGCTGTCAAAACTAAAAACACCGTGGAGGGAAGAGATTTCTCCAAAGTGCACGACAGATTTTCTCTGAAGGCTTCTCTAAACTGTATGATGTTGGACTGGGAATGAAACGAGTACCAGTTTCATGATAAACCACAACTAAATTTCTTGTACCGGTTCAAATTTTTCAAATTATTAATATTAAAACCATGTTTGATTATCACGCTTTGAAAAACTTACAGTAAATACTTTCCAGATATTCCAGATATGGCACAGTTCAGTGTGTCTGTCTGACACAGATTGTGACCAAGATTTTTTTAGTGTCATCTGACACGGTGTGACATGCAATTAACCTGCAAGATTGCTGTTGTTGCACTGTGCATAGAGGCTTTAAGTGTGTTAGAACTCATCTTTATGAAGAGCAGCTCTGATATGCATTGAGAGGCAGAAGGATTAGGAGCTAATCTGAGAGTTGAGGGCAGGTCCTTGGAGATATGATTCTATATGTATTTATGTCTGGTGTCAAGAAACGAGCTTTCCACTGAGCTCCATCTTACAAACATGAGGCAGAGCTCGTGGTTGCATAAAATATGGGTCATCAGAACAACAATTACTGGAAGCTGAAACAAACTTGGACCACTCGCTGAAATCTCTCACATGAAAAATCGATCTACAGACGGATCCCAATAAAAAGCAGTGACTCAACAGAGACAGATTCTGTGCCAGCTGCACACTTGTGCGCTTAAAAGTACAATAGCTCAGTCATCACATCTGGCAGATGTGTTTTTTTTTCCACTTAGTGTTCCCAGTCTGTGGCTGGCACGGTCACATTTAACTCCAGATGTGGAGCTCTGCGCTGCTGACAAATGAAAATAATCATATTTTTCATATGATATGATATGCACAGTCAGTAATATCTTTACATTCTTCCTGTTATGACTTCATAGAATATTCTGGATGTTTGTCGAGGCCTTGAACATAATAGAAAAACAAACAGAGAGTCAGATTACTGTGTTTGCACGTCCGGTACCCTGACTAACACTCGCTTATCTCAGCTATCATGTTTATCTTCCTTACAATCAAAACGTAAAGAAGCTTACTCAAGCTATTCTAAACGCATTATCGTATTAATATGTTCCAACTCTTAAACTGAATAATAAGCAATAGGACGTGCCAGGACATCAAATACTGCAAGTGCGGCAAAATAATGAGAAAATAATTAAATACAGGCAGAGGGCAGAATCTCTGCAGATACAAAACACCAGAACACACCTCTAGTGAGTCATAAATCATGATTGAGAGGGATTATGTAATATGAGTCTACGCACTATTTCTTAGGAAAATGTTGCATAGTAAGCCTTTAAAAAAAATAAATGTTAGTCAGTTTACATGATCAAATATTGCAGAATACTATGGTTAAGCATAATTGTCATGAAAAAAACTAAATTAAATACAGTTTAAATTGGCAAGATTACAGTAACTCTGATTCTTTGACATCTCAAGGCCTCTATGTGTGTTTCTCTTATACTTTTAGAGCATCTGACAAGTTTATACCATCCACACATTTATCATGTTAAAGGGACGCTTCTGTATTTTTTAACCTGGACCCTATATTCCCTTGTTTTTGTGTCTAAGCCACTCATGGGGACATCATTTTTGAAACTGGTCCAGTATTGATTGAGAGCGGGAAGGAAACGGGCTGCTCGACTGGACCAGTTTCAAAAATCTGTTGTCCCCATCATCACGTAGACACAAAAACAAAGGAGAAGAGGGTCCAGGTTGAGAAATACCTTTAAGGGTCACTGAACAGGGCTGCAGCCTCTCCCAGCATAGATTAGGTGAGAGGAGGGATGTTAATGATTAATCATTAATCGATTAAGAATTTAACCAACTAAAAAAGTATTGACAGAGGAGCTCACAGGTTTTCTCAAGGACATGAGCAGCTGTTTCGAGCAGGAGGGCCTTATTGTTTTATTATTCTGTTTGTTTAACCTGTATCTGCTTTGTTGATTAATGTTTCATATGACTAATCAGCTGATAAAATTGTTTAACCTCAGAAATTTTCATCGCAACGTTTTTCTCGCTAAAAGTGGAAAAAATATCAAAGATTTCAACAATATGATAAAAATTTCCAGCTCCACTTGTCAATGGCAAAGTAGCTAAAACACAAAGCTCTGGACTTTTTCCCGAACAAACTTTTTCAAATGAAAACATGAGATCACTGAAATTTAATTTAAAATAAGTTGAATCTCTCCTGTATTTTTGTTTCAACATCAGTCTGATACGTAGTAAAGATCATACACGTAGCACATACATCTGTCATCCATGATTACTGGAGGTTACAAGCTAAACTGTGATGGTAACATAGTTAGTGGAGGTAAAATTATCAAAATACTGCAACAGTGCCTCCAAATGGGAGCTATTAGGAAGAGAGGTGCAGATCTGGATGAGAATAAATCGAGCAGACGCGTTGAACGTTGCACCAAATGGCGCAAAACAGCGAGGTGGTACTTGAGAGCTCGATGTTTTCTGAGATGGTACGCGGCATAAAATGTTTGAGAAGCACTGGACTAGAGGGTTAAATTAAACATTAGATACACCAAAAGATGTTTTTTGTTTCTAGGGTATTTTCATAGTCGATTAATCTGTCGATTGATTAGTTGCTTGGTCCACAAAATATCAGAAAAGGCTGAAAAATGTTCATCATAGTTTGAATCCAGTGACACCAAGAGATTATTCTATTCCTATTTTTAGCCGCTAGTCACAAGAGGTTTTCACAAAAATACTGGAGGAAGTATAAGTTTGTTTGATGCACTTAATGACCAGATAGACACGAGTAAGAATTAATCAGAAAAAAAGATTTTCTGATGCACTTTGGGGGGAGAAATGATGAGAAATGTGGCTGCGTGACCATGAGTTTCCATGCATTCCTACGCCCACAGATCCCATAGGAATGAAAGGGAAGTCATGGGTATGAGCGCTGTAAAGGGAAGAATCAAACTCCACTGTGGACATTAATGGGTTGATAATAATCATTCATCGTGTCAAACCACTGGTTAAAGAAAATGAGCAGAATTTGCAACCCTACAGGTGAGAGTCACAGTCACTGTCACCTTTACACCTACGAGACATTTAGTTTCCAACAGAAAAACACAGCAAACAGCCCCAGGCGTCTGAACACGGAGCCACCACGCCGCCCCAGCCTGTACTTACAGTATCCACCCTAAATAAGACACTAACATACTATCAACAGCAGCCAATGAGACACTGTTATCTGGTTTCAGAGCTGAGAGCATGCTGTGTGATACAGACAGGCTGTATCTTGCGGGCCAATCACCAAATGGGTGCACATTAAGTACAGAACAAGTTTTATAGGTGACACAGTGCTGCCTTCCTCCTCTCCGGACTGTGCAGAGCTAACACAAACAAACAAACAGGCCTCACGTCAACGTGACGCGCTGCCGTGTGTAAATGTAGGCTATCATTGCGGGCCTCCTTCACTTTCTCCTCGGAGAACATTGGCAGGCCCTGATAAGCTGGAACTCGCCGCACCGCGCGCCCCTGCGAGGAAAGACGGTGTTGATGTTGGCCACAGTCGAGCTGATAGGAGGCCTACAGCTTGTGTTATGTCACTGAACACTAGCCACATTCAGATAAAGGTTACACAGCCGGGCTTGTACTGTACGAGGCCCAGCCGAGCAAGAGAGAGGGTCAACAGAAATCTAGGGCTGGTGCCAAAACTAGATTTGTGCTTTTGTGTTTCAGGACACAAAGTGTGCAGACCGGAGTGGCAAGGCGTTAATAAGGTTTTACAGCTTCGACGTAATCCGCCGCCATTATATGAGCTTTAAAACTCTGAGCTAAAACGTAAACACTGCAGCTTCCAGCTCTTTCTGCCCACATTCACGACAGTAAAGGTTCCAACTCTTACTACAGCAGGGATGATGTCAATCTTCCACCTCCACAACCCCTCCTCCGTCCTTTTGTCCTTAGGTAACTCTGTTTCCTTCAGGCCAATGACTTAAACATACAGAGTGAAGCTGAAACTAACAGTTACTTACTTTTTTTTTTTTGTTAAAAAGTAGTGAAAAAATGCCAACTGTAAGTTCCCAGAGCTCACAAGTTGCTTGTTTTGTACAATTAACAGCCTGAAGATAATCAGCGATGATGAACTGAAACACAACACAACAGCAAATACTCGAAGTCGATGAGCTGGAGCCGGTGAATGTTTGACATTTGTACGTGAGGGCAATTTATCACTCGTCACGATTGTTTTCAATTAATCTTCTGACATTAGTCATCGATTAAATTACAAACTGCCTCAGTGCTACAATTTTGATGCAACATTAGGCCTATAATTTCAAGTCAAGTTAAATAAAATTAAATCAAGATTAAATGTTAATTTATCAGGAACATTTTGAGGTCTTAATTTTCTCAACCCCACAACTGTATAATACACTAGTTTTCAAATAACAAACAATGTCAATTACGACAATGAAAATGACTTTACTAAGTCTTGCGTACGTCACACAAGTGATACTTTGACACTTCCTGTTGCCTCTACTTGTACATTATAGTTAAAGCTGATACTGTTTGCATGCTGGACTTGATTCTTGATTCTTGTCTGCACTGAAACTATCCATTTACAGGGTTTAATGTGTTGCAGGAAAGGGTTACCACAAAAAAGTGATCTCATTCCTCCCAAAAAAAAGTTTGTGACCCTCTACAAAAAACCAAGACCACACAAAGTGCACCAACTTTTACAGCTTGGTGTGTCATTATCAGCAGAAAACTGTCTCTGAGCCTGTATTTATGCATACAAGGAATCGGCTAATTGGTCATGGGTGCTGCAGTATTTTCAAATGCACTTTGAGCCGATCTGGCATTAAGCTCAGCCCTCATAAACACACATAGAGCTGAAAACGCAGGTGGCCGTGGTGAACTGGAACATGGTGAGGCTGTTTATGCAGAGCGTGATGAAAGAATCAGTGTTGGTTTAGGTTTTTAAAAAATGAAACACGAGAGCATAAAAGTGTCTGCTGCAGGCTGGAGGAGCTGCCCTTGAATAAGATCAAGTATTGCGCAACCAGTTCCCTTTAAAGGGGCTCACCAAAAACGGATATGTGCATCAATGCACTCACTCCTATCAGTTACTCAGCAGCTCACCGTGCTGTTGCATTCATGGTTAGAAGCGTCATGTTATCATGATTCATCACAACACTTGATAATCCGTATTTCGTATTTGCTGCAGGTTTGTGCATGCAACAGTTTCGATGACATACAGCAGGAAAAGCAGGAGGCTGTAAAATTGCCTCAGTGTAGATGAATGGATGTGGGAGGGGACGATGCAATGGCTCATCCATTTTTTATCACCTCCACATTTCCTTCAAAGCCCCGTTTATGTTGCCTATATGGCACCTGAGTCACCCGTGAGCCTGTTGGGGACGGGTTGCTAGGTAGCCGCCACCTGGGAATTTATTTTTTTTACGCCTTGCTTCCTGTCTGGCAACGGCTCTAAAATTACACCGACATGTCTTCAACACTCTGAGGATCTTGATGAATTTATTCCACTACACGAAAGTATCCTCATATTCCTGATTACTGTCAAATGTATCATTGAATTGGCCTGATAATCAGACTGAACTGCCATTTTATTTCACTTAATTATGCTGTTTATCTACATGTACGCTGTCTGAATTGCTGAAAAATGAGATTAGAGGTCTGGACACAAAACACAACAAAAGAAAACAAAAAAAAGAAAGAAAGAAAACTTCACTTGGACCATACAGGATGTAAAGGGATGAGCAAAAGTAAGTTAAAATCCAGATAAAATGGAATTTCTAGAGAATCTAGTTTCTGTATCGTGACGTATTTCCAAGTAAAACCAGGCAGGACATAACCTGGGGAAGAGTTTGATTTGAATGTTGAAAAGTGGGAGTGTTATGACCCGATGTATCATGTTGTTGCACTAGAACTGTGTCATGAATCATATCTCTGTGCTGCTACAAGCTGGAGATTGATTGATGGATGGATTGCATGATGACCGGTTCAAACCGGCACAAGAAAAAAAATCTGATTTTGGTTTAAACATGATTGAATTTGATACAAGAATAGACAGAAACTGATTATTTCTCGGCATATAACATTCAACAGGTGCACAATATGATCGGGGATGGGATCTAAAAGGGTTAAGAAAGCATTTTTCATTTCATCTCGACTTTAGTAAATCAATATAACAAATATAAGTAAAATGAGGGTTGTGGCACATTTGGACTGTTACAGTTAGTGTGTTCTGTCGTTTGGTTCAGCCACTGTGTTATTACTGGTATTTTTCCCCTGTTCCTGTAACAGCACAGTTGTCTTTACATTTTTTTAGAGCTACAAGTAAAAATGGTTTGCATCGATGTGTAGATTAGATAAAGGAGGACACTGAGGGCTGCAGAGGTCAAGAACATCTGTGTCAATGTCTAGATTTTTGTGCAAAGGTTGTGGGGGGAAAAATAATCTATTCAAGGTGACCAAAGCTGGATTTTTGAGGCTGATGCTGATATTTAGATTTTACTTTGTTTAAGACCCCTTAAATTTATGTAACAGACATTCTACTGTGGCTATAATAAACTTGTCCGGTTCCATTTAATTGAAAAACTGATTCAAATTCAAAAAAGACATTATCTTATTAAAAATGTATTAATCAATACTGAATCAAAGACAGTGACATTGTTTTATCTGGCAGAGACATTTGTCGAATAAAGAAACTTCAACTTCAACTTAAAATGAGGAAAAATAAGAAAAAACATGTGGTTTGTGTCTTATTAATTATTGATGATTAATCTATTAATCCACGGTTGGCGTTTTCAGCGAGCAAATAAGGAAAATAGACAAAATCTGCAAACCCTCCTTAAGCATATCTTATATATTATATCATATTTCTTGTTTGTTTTATCAGCCAGCACAAAGGCTGGTATTAGTTTCTCTATGACAACCTAAAATCAGCCAATAATATTGTCCAAGTCAGTCTTGTTCAGCCTCTTATCATTTCACAGCAGCCTTATAATATGTGCATGTGTCCATGGTGAATATAAACACATGCATACATGCACAAAACCTCAACGTGAAAATGTATTTAGTCTACGTATTTAAGTCATTATACATGTTTGTTATATGTTATATGTAACCTGCAATAATAAGTCTTCCAGGAGGTTTCTGATGATCTTCACTTTCATGAAATCTAATTCTTTTTTTTAGTAATTTCTCTGTCTCCAAAAAAAAAAAGCAGACAGGATGCCATGAAATTCCTTTCTGAATGTTTTGGTAGGATCAGATTTTAGTTTCTCATAAAAGACCGGATCATCCAGTTGTCGAGTACCTTTTTTTTAAAATCATCATCTCGTAAGTCTATCATTACTATGTTTGCCTGAGGAAGATCTTGCAAAATGTCCTGAAAAGAGAATTAAAATATTTATCTGGGGTCTAACGGTGAGCAGATTTTTTTTCTCCTTTGTGCCTCCAGTGATTGTTTTTGTCTTGCAACTGAATATTTTTGCCTGAATGTGCACACACTTGATCCTTCTTCTATATTTGTCATATTTACCTACATCTAATGTCCTTCTTCTGAGTATTTGCGTGGGGAAGATCAGCTAGTTTTAAGCTTAAGCGAGCGCTGATTGCACAGAGTGTTTACTTTTCTGTTGTGTTATAGTCTTAATAATAGCCAGTTGATTTATTCTTAGTCTCTTAATGGTCTGTGCTATGAGCAGTGACGTGAGCCCTGTCTTATTATTTTAAACTGTCCTGGCTGAGCGTCAGTGTTGCATGTCATGGAAGAATCTAAATGTATTGTTTACTTTTTGTGCACTGGCAACAAAAAGTTCCTGTGAACCCCGCCCGGACAGACCTGTCACAACACTGACATTACACACAGGAGGACACCTTCACAGTAAAAACATGACTAATTCAAATAATTTATAAGCGGGAATCCGGTAAAGCAGATCTTGTTTGAACCTCCTTCACAATCTGAGCAGCTGATTTTAACTGGCTGCAGATTTACAGCTCAGCCTCTGTAATACATAGTTAACAGGGCTTAAGGCATTTCTACCTGACTTGTAATGACGCACCTTCAGCTGCTGCTCTGTCAACATTACGGGGCCAATTGTGTTTAGCCACCAACAGCCAGCTCTTGTGTTCATTTAAGCAATCAAGGACACACGGGTGGCGATTTTAGTTAAGAAATGCGGCTGCAGCTGAGTCTGAGAGTCTTTGAGGTTAACTTATCACAACAGTAACCATATCAACAATGGCCACCTTTAAGCTTATTAGGACTGATTAAGGAGCTTAGCTGGGCTCATGTCTCAAGTAAAGAGATGAAAAGGCATGCTTTTTTTCTAATATGGCCCCTGGCAAAAGAGCTAAAACATATTTTGCCGCACAATTCATTCCACAAAAGTTAAAAACAAGGGCGGGCTTTAAGCGTCAGCGCGCAAATAATGATGGACCCCTGCTCGAGTTTGACTCCAGGGTGTGACACTCACAGCAGTGCAGGTAGAGGGACATCTGTGCCTCTCAGAGCCTGGGAGTGTCTCCGTGTTTCTGCCTCCCCCAAACAGACACCTGTTGTGTGAACTGACAGGTGGGCTCTTGAGGCTCTTGAAGCCTCAACCTGCTGCTGCTGGAGCTTGAGCCTTGAGGGCAGATTCACTTCACCCCCAGTATAATCCCCGACTGTGCATGCCGGAGCCTCCTGCAGAGCTTAAATGCGAGACAAAGACTTCCTCTGTGCGTTTATCAAGCAAAGGCAGAAGCTGCTTTCAGGTGCGGCAATTTCTTAAGACAAACGCCCAACATCTTTGTAGATGTTGTCTTTAAAAGCTAATCCCTGATGATCATTTTGTGACCACAACTATTCTTTGACTTTTTCCACAGCATTATAACAAGCTCTCATATTTGGTATGATCACAGCAAACAGAGTCAAACTGAGAGAGTGAAAATAGTTTCCCCTCCTTGCTTTAAAAAAATGCATTTATGACATGGTTATTATCCATATCTCGAAGAAATACTCTGTCCAACTCTCTGGGCACCTGTTCCCTGACCTGGGAACTGACTCAGGGTTCAATGTTAATGTCAGAAACCCACTTGCCCAAAGTCAAATTTTACTTGCCCCTGCACAAATGTTTTTTTATTCTTTAGCAGTTATCAAATTATAAAAAAGACTTTAGTTAACTGTTGTGTTAAATCGAGTGCAGCAGCCTCTATGAAATGTCAGAAAATAATGAAAAATGTTCTTTAAATTCTTGTTTTGTCGGTGCATGATCAAAGATATTCTGTTTAATACAACGATAAACAGAAATAAGCAGGAAATTTTCACATTTGGGAGGCTGAAAACGGCTTTTTCTGCCTTTTTTGGATGAAACATTACTTTTAAGATCGATTACACTTCTCCAGTCAGAAGAGTGAGATGTTAGATTTACTTACTAGCCTGACGTGGCGTTTTACTTGCTTTGGGCAAACGAGCAATTCTTACAGTTGTCGGTGTTCGTAATTTGCTGCTCTGTTCTATATTGTATTGTGCTTTAAACCTCCAGAATTCAAATTAATTTTGGTATATTCACATTCATCATATCCTTTTTTCAGCAGAAATTCAGCTACACATCTGATTTTGTCAATTTAACAAAGTATAAAGCTGCAAGGAACACGAAATACAAGAAAAAGAAAACAGGCAACTTAAAAAATGTGCAAATCTTTAGTGTTACTCACTTGAAATATTACTGCAGAAAAGTTCAAGGTTATAAATATATTGTTTCGTATTTATACACACAAATACAACAGAAAATCTTAAGAAATGAAACTATAATGCTGTTTATTTACATGTAAAGTGATGTTTCAATAAGACAAGGTGTGAAAGCCCCGCAGCAGCACTTAAAACTGGTTTTCTCAGCTTGTCTCTACATGATATGCAAATAACTTAATTATACTATTAATAAAACATCTTCACTGATTAACAGACAGGCTCAAAAACCTTTTTTCTTGGGGCTTCCTCGGCCTCTCTTGGTCTGCACTATGAAAAATGTTCATAAATGGACATGTAGAGGTAGCATTGAGGGTTGTTTTTGTTAAACAAACTCCCAGAAAACTACAGGTTTGCTGGAACTAACAGTACTTTTAAATCCAAGCTGGAGACTTTTCTTCATGCCTCTACTTTTCAAGAGAAAAGGGACGGTTCACCCCAAAAATCGAAAACACATACTTTCCCTTGGCCTGTAGTGCTATTTATCCATCTAGATTTTTTTATGAGTTGCAGAAATTTGCAGATAGTGGCTGTAGAGATGTCTGCCCTCGCTCCAACAGAACGGGACTAAATGGCTTTGTGGTGCTCAAAGCACCCATTTGAAAAATTCAAAACCAGTGTCTCTTTCCAGCAATCTTGACCTGGTAACTCAAGATAACCCACAGACCTCGTTGTGAGCGGTTTGTTGTTGGAACGACTTTCTTTCTACTGGAAAGAAAGTAGTTCTGGCAGATTGTGCTGCAGAAAGAAAGGCGCCACAAGACATCTCGATGGTCCACACCAAAAAAAAAATCCATATGGATAAATATCACTACAGGCCGGCAAAAAGTAAGTATGTTTGATTATGGGATGAACTGTCCCTTTAAACCACATCTGAGGCTTTTGATTATTTTAGACTGCACTCTACTGTACTTTCCTGTCTTATCTTATTTCTGTTTTATATTTAACTCTTTTAATTGTGTTGAAATGTCTTTTTTACATTGTCTTGTCTTTATTTCACGTTTTGTTTTGATGCCTTTTGAATTGCCTTGTTTAAATGTGACACAAATAAACGTGTCTTTCCTAAATAAAATGCATAAAAAAGTGATTATTTATGTGGTCTAATGTCAGTGGCACAGAGTTTAATTTGAGGTTTAGAGGGCACAACTTCGCACCTGAGAAGGCTTACGCGGCTGCCAGATACTGACACCAACACACGTCACACACAACAGCAAATGTTAAGGGGTGGACTTAAAGCTTAAATCTTTAAATCCGTCACTGTGCTATCAAACCATGTAAGCAAGGGAAGAGGCAGCTGTTATGCAGGCTGCTTGGTGTCTGCATGCCAAACACTGGGGCATAAAAAAAAGGAGTGACACCTCTGTATGTCTTCATCAGACTGCACAGACAGACAGAAAAGAGTGTGTCAGTGATGTTTACATGCTGCACGTGAGCTCAAACCCCTCACAGTTCTCTTAGTCCCGCCTCACAGGATGGAAACAATTCCAAGCACAAGTGGAGCTATTATCACAGACCGTAGATCATCCGAGCTGAATATAAATGTTCTCGGGGTTGTTCTTAGTTTGCACGTGAGGCGTTTGGAGAGCTCTGGAGAGCCTGGTGTCACTGGTTGTTAATGAAAACAGAGATTAGAGGGGATCACGGCAGGCGGAGTGGTTCAGTTGGAGCTAACTGCTGACAGGATGACCTGGGTTACCACGAGCGGGCCTGACACAGCCAGACTCAAGGTCAACGAGGAATAATAGTCAGTAGATTAGCCGCTTCACATCAACTCTTATGACCTGAACTGGGGGGGAATTAGAGCTGAGTGGGGCAGGAGAGTAGAGAAAGAATCAGCTGCATCTTAATGGTTGGTTGCTATGGTGGAGCTGCAAGGACTAGTTGATTAATCGATTAGTTGTCAGCATTTAAAATAATCGCCAAATATTTTGATAACTCATTTAATCATTTTGAGCTTTTCTTTAAGAAGAAAATGTTCAAATTCTCTGTTTTCAGCTCCTCAAATGAGAATATTTCTTGGTTTCTTTGGTCCTTTGGTCACTTTGGTCACTTTATGGACCAAAAAACGAATCAATTAATTGAGAAAATGGTTGTTAGCTGCAGCCTACAGTGTAATCTTTGGCTGAAACCAATGTAACATTGGTATGGGTTTGTACATTAATCTTTATTGATTAATTGGTTGATCATTCACTTGCTTAATCGATTATTTGATTATTTGGATTATTTATCGATTGTTTGGTCTGAATAATATCAGAAAACAGTGAAAACTGTAAATCAGTGGTTCCCAACGCCCCAAATTATGTCCTCAAATGTTTTGTTTTGTCTAAAACACAAAGTTATTCAGTTTTACGGTCATAGAAGACGAAAGAATATTCATATTTAAAAATATTCATATTTGAGAAGCTGAAATAAGAGAATTTTGGGCATATTTTCTTAGAGAGTAACTCGGAATGATTCATCGATCGAATTGTTGACAACTACTCAGTTAATCGAGTAATCATTGCAGCCAAAACTTTGGCTGAACACCAGTGCAGCTTTGATGTGGGCTTGAACATAAAGGGGGTTCATTTTTTTAATGAGTGGATTAATTATTTGCAATATTTCACACTTAAACTCCGTAAAAACTTGGTCCCCAGTGAAATATAAGAGAAGCCATCCTACCTGTAGCTCGCACCATGCCACCTCCACCGTTGTCTCCGTGTCCAGTCCTTTATAGACCGTCTTGAAAGATCCCCTTCCGATCTCTATGTTGAATTTGAGATATCTTCCATCAGGTGAGGTCGCCACCGCTTTGGTCTCCACGTCCTCCTTCTCCTCCTGCTCCCACTGAGTATCAAACGTGATGCGAGACAGAATCTTGTGCTGTTTGTTCTGAAGTTCATTCTCTGACTCCGAGCTGGCGTCCTGAGCACCGGATCTCGGCACGGCGTCCCAGTTCCCGCTGAGAGAGCCGGCGTCGGGCTCCTGGCTGCAGGGGGGCGTGTTGGAGCTGGTGCCCGGGCTGGAAACCGGGGACGGAGACGGCGCGGAGTCGTCGGTTTTTTCATCCTCTGCTCTGGACTCGGGTAGTGCGAGGATATTCTCAGCCGACCAGGACAAAGCTTTGGAGAGGGCGCCGCTGTACAGAGGCGAGTCGATGTCCATGCTAATTTTCTGCAGCCCGTAAGAGTTTCTCCGTGCGCCCAAACCGTGCGTCCTGAGCACGGAGGGGACCCGGGATAAGCAGTCGTCGGTCATATCCATAGAGAGGCCTGGGAAACCGCGTCCTGGTATCTCAACCTGTGCGTGTGACATTGTAGCAGGTTCAACGCCTTCTTGATTTAGAGCCTAAATGTGGAAATGGCATCAGGACAATAGAGCACCGTTACTTCACGCTCCTAGTTACTTTTCCATGATGTCAGTGAAGTCAGAGTCTTTAAACAAGGGCTGACTACAAAATAACAGCTCTGATACATGACTAACAAGACAAGATTAAACATGCTGATCGATTATATCTCACCTGTAGCAATAATCAACCTTAGGAATATCCCTTAAGTGTGTAAAAAAACACAAAGAAAAGTAAGAAAAATGTACTTACTCATCGCAGCCGCTGCGTAAAAACAATTCATAGACTCGAATTTGCGCACACAAACTCAGATTAACGCATAGTTCCTATCCAGTAATACGTGTTGACTTCTTCTCTTCTCTTTGCGAAGTCCTCAGCCATAACCTCCAGTGAAAGGACGGAGCTGCCTATATCAACAGAGCTCCGGAGGGCTGTGCGTCCTGTGCGCTCCGACTGCGCGCTCCCAACTCCGCCCCTCGCAGCTTTGACGCGCTAATAGGACTATGCAGAGGGAGCAATTACCGTGTGATTAAAGCGTGTTTGCAAACCAATACTCCTTATAATCCCAACATTTCATTGGATTGTTGCTATTTTCATCTTTATCGAAGCCCACTTCAAAATATATTACATATATTATATATACTCTTCAAAATATATTTAAGAAACGTTATCAAAATAATGATAAACTCTAAAAAGACTGAGTTTGTATCCCAAAATAATGATTTTTTTCTCATTATTTTGAGTTAAAAAGTCATTATTTTGAGATACTAAGCCATTAATTTGAAATACTAAATCATTATAAAATATAAACTCATTATTTTGAGGTAATAAGTCATTTTTTGATAAACTAACTTATTGAAGTCATTGGTTTGAGATCATAAGTCACCAATTTCAGGTATTTAGTAATTATTTAGAGATACTAATACATTATTTCGAGATACTTGGTCATTATTTTGACATACTAACTCATTATTTTAAGGTACTCATTATTTAGAGGTACCAACACAAAAACTTTAGGTCATAATTTTGAGCTAAAGTCTCATTCTTTTTAGAGGGTTTATCATTATATGGAATAAGTTTCTTAAATATGTTTTGAGAATTTTTTTCTCTGCTTTCTATTTTAAGAAAGTTTCTCATTATAATGACTTAGTTTTTTTCATCACACTTTCAAAAACACGTGATAACATTTGTGGAAAATGTTGAAAACCTAATTTTGAGCTCCATAAGATGTAAAAGAAGGGCAGTGTTTCAGAGGTGACGTCTAAACTTGTGCTGTATTTTTCACAGGACGTTGGACAGACGTGGTCCTTCCACTGACTTCACAGAAAACATTAGAACAGGATGTCTCCTTTTTCTAATTGGTCGACGGAACTTCTCTGGTTTCTCTGAATTAAGATACAACCGGTGAGTAATTTCACTACAGCTTTCTCTCAGTCTGTCGTCATTTGATCAACCTGAATGAGAGAGATAACATGTAGCCTGAGGGGGGAATGTGCAGTGTGTGGGCCTAACCTGCAGGGGGAGCCACACTTCAGACTGCTGCTGGTGCACCTTTATCAGCCAAGGCCACGCTGGGCCCCACCTGTCTCACATGTGCACATGGTGTTATCAGACAATAACACACAGGATTCCCTGGAGCTGGTTGTGTCCCCACAGACAGGGACACACAGCACATGATGAGACTGGACAAGTCAGTCGGTACAGCTGCAGGCAGAAAGTAAAGCACAACATCGCCATCATGGTGGTTCCAGTCTGCATGTCCACACACTGTGAGGAGGGGGTCAGTTAATATCATCATATACAACGTCTAACATCCTGCAGTTTAATGAGAAACGTTGTCAAAATAATTTGATCAAGTTTCACATTATTTTGAGATACTTGCACTTTTTTTGAGAAACTGTCATCGTCAGTATACTAAGTTGCTCATTATCTTGATATACTAAGTCACTATTTTGACAATAAGTCATTATTTTGACACACTAAGTCAATATTTCTACATAGTGACTCATTATTTTGACAATTAATCATTATTTTGAAATACTAAGCCATTATTTTGAAATACTAAGCCATTATTTTGATTTACTAAGCCATTATTTTGAAATACTAAGCTATTATTTTGATTTACTCAGCCATTATTTTGAAATACTAAGCCATTATTTTGCCATACTAAGCCATTATTTTGACAATAAGTAATTATTTTGATTTACTAAGCCATTATTTTGAAATACTAAGCCATTATTTTGATTTACTCAGCCATTATTTTGAAATACTAAGCCATTATTTTGCCATACTAAGCCATTATTCTGAAATACTAAGTCATAATTTTGACAATAAGTAATTATTTTGATTTACTAAGCCATTATTTTGAAATACTAAGCCATTATTTTGAAATACTATGCCATTATTTTGACAATAAGTAATTATTCTGATTTACTAAGCCATTGTTTTGAAATACTAAGCCATTATTTTGACAATAAGTAATTATTCTGATTTACTAAGCCATTATTTTGCCATACTAAGCCATTATTCTGAAATACTAAGTCATAATTTTGACATACAAAGCCATTATTTTGACAATAAGTAATTATTTTTGATTTACTAAGCCTGTATTTTGAAATACTAAGCCATTATTTTGCCATACTAAGCCATTATTCTGAAATACTAAGTCATAATTTTGACTATAAGTAATTATTTTTGATTTACTAAGCCATTATTTTGAAATACTAAGCCATTGTTTTGAAATACTAAGCAATTATTTTGATTTACTAAGCCATTATTCTGAAAAACTAAGCCATTATTTTGACAATAAGTAATTATTTTGATTTACTAAGCCATTGTTTTGAAATACTAAGTCATAATTTTGAAATACTAAGCCATTATTTTGATTTACTAAGCCATTATTTTGAAATACTAAGCTATTATTTTGATTTACTAAGCCATTATTGTGATTTACTGAGCCATTATTTTGAAATACTAAGCCAATATTTTGAAATACTAAGCCATTATTTTGACAATAAGTAATTATTTTGATTTACTAAGCCATTATTTTGAAATACTAAGCCATTATTTTGACAATAAGTAATTATTCTGATTTACTAAGCCATTATTTTGATTTACTAAGCCATTATTGTGATTTACTGAGCCATTATTCTGAAATACTAAGTCATAATTTTGACATACAAAGCCATTATTTTGACAATAAGTAATTATTTTGATTTACTAAGCCATTATTTTGAAATACTACGCCATTATTTTGATACACAAAATCATTCATTTGACATAAGTTGTCATTCTCAGACACTAACTCATTATTTTGTAATGATGATTCAAAAGTGTAAAAAAAAAACATTTTAAACAAACAAAAAACAAGCAAAAGTAGCAAATTTCTTATTTATTTTTCTATAGGATATGAAAAAAGGAGGTTGGATATACACAGTAAGAGGAAGAGAGGATAACAGGAGTGTCACAGTAGCTACTGCACAATAATAAGATGACAGCAATCTGTACATGAAGTCCACTATTATCACACTCAGCTGAGTCGAGCCAGGATTGGTGGTCCGAGTCTCTGCGGTGTTCCTCTTCTGGAAGCATTTACTCTCAAAATAAAAAGTCCCCCTGGTGTCGTGTTCTGGGATTTCTTTGGGATGTCTGGTTGGAACAGAGGAACAACAGCAGAGCGAAAGGTCCGGAGCTAATTATACAGAGGAGATTTTGTTAAAGAGGGAAAATCTGGATAAAACTAGACGTATTTACAATAAAGAAAGAGAAAAGTTACAGCTGGCGAGGAGAGATTTTCCCCAAGAATATTCAGACATGAGTGTTTACCCTGATAAGACTCATTGCATGTTTAAATGGCAACAAATGTTACCTCAAAAAGAGTGACGACTTTAAACACAGTGTCACCTAAAATACTTTCCCCCCACCCCAAACACTCAGAAATGATATTAGTTCTCTTCCAATAAGAAAAAGGCTTTTGAACTCGGGCAAACCAAAAGGCAACAACAATAGCAGGACCAGCATCCTCTGGGCTGGGCTTTGAGGTGCACCTTGTGTAGCCTTAAATGGCTAAATGTTTAAAATTTGCCTGTATAGGTACAGTATGACGGCTCCCAGACAGAGTGTGTTTGATTTCCAGCACCGTTTCAGAAGAATTTGACCCCCTTTCCGTCATCCATGGTGATGATCTCCGCTTTGCCTTCTGTTTGTAACGCCTGCAACGAGCGCAGCAGCATCCACTCTTCTAAACCGTGGAACTCTGGGAGAACAGATTAGAGCTCGTGTCAGAGGGTACAATAAGAATAATTAACTATTTATGCAGGACCTTTCAAAATAAAGGTACAAGGTGCTTTACATGGGCAACTCAAGACTGGAACATTTCAGGGCTACAATTAAAAAATAATGAAAAAGAAAATAATGACAAGAAATAAACTTTTTTTAACCTTTGTACTAAACTTCACACATGCTAACACCCCCATTTACACCTGGTATTAAAATGATCTGTATCTGAATCCGTTATGTGAATAATAAACAGTCATTATCCACATTCAGACTTGATCTGTCCTCCACAACAAAACCTGCACTTGAGTAACTTGAGGCAAATCGGCCCCAAACTCCCTTAAAATAAATAAAGAGTTTTGTGAGTTGCTAAGTTAGGGACAAGTGTGAAAAGATGTCTATGACAAATACTCAGTTATTAGTCCCTTCTTGTAAATTCTGCAGAGGTAATATATTGAATTATTCCTTTCTTTGTACAAAAAATATTGAGTCACTTTGTCCCGGTGTTGCGATACCGTGCATACTCATAATTATGCCTTTCTTCTGCTGACTAACACAACTTTTGGCATTTGCTCTTGAAATTTGTACAACCTACATTTAATTTAAGTTAGCTAAAATGAAATACCTGTATCAATCAATGTCATGTTGTGTACCAGTGGCAGCACGTTGTTGTACGGACTGCATTTACACCTACATAAGATCAGAACAGTGCGAGCCAGCTTACCTCCAGATGTGGTCAGGCACATCCGATCACATTCTGATCGTGACATATAACGTGTCTGCACACAGATTGAATTTATATACCAAGTGTAAATGGGGCGTAAGTGATCACATTTAAATATGTTAATCAATAAGCACTGCTGCAACATACCTTCACCTTCTGTGTCGTCACCATTGGACAACTCGTAAAGTGTAAACACAGAGTTGACCATCCCGTTTTTGGAAACCTGAAATATTACAGAGCAGAATAATGATTAACACAAGACTTTTAAAACAACTGTTTTCTCTCTGACAGTCAAGAACAAACACAACACTTGTTCTCTTTGGATGACTCAACTTTCTGAGAAAAGGTTTGGGCATAAAAAGTGTTAAAAGTTTTTTTTTTTTTTTGTTTAATACTGGAGGGATGAGATCTGGAGCACACGGTTATAAATAGAGCAGTTAATGAGGTGCAACAAGTAAAGTATCGACAAAGTCTTCATCAGACGGGAACAACGTCGGATCTGCTCGTGATAAATCATCCAGCTGGGACTTCTACTTTCAGTTTGGTATACAGTTTTTTTTTTTTTTTAATTAATTCTTGTCAAACTTGTGAATATTTTTGGTTATTGTCAACAAATCCCATAAAGGACCAAAACAAACAACACTTGAGGCCATCTCTCAACACTTAACTGACTTCCTCAGCCTGTGGCACACAAATCGGCTTCACTTCTCATAATAAGTCTTCAAAAACACCTCACAAATATATAGTTTAATTTCCTTAAACAGCTGGACACTGCAGCGTTTCACAAAAGTTACCTAAACAGAAGTAAAAGTGCATTTGGTGGGGACTGATTAATATACATTTGGTGCTGCAGTGAGTATTTACAGCAGCAGGATGGTGATTTTAGTAGTTTTTAGTAGTTTAGATCAATTGTTGGTTTTGGTCTTTTTGTAAGATTTGTTGAAAATGATATAAAAAAAAAATAGAGAAAATAAACAGACTCATCCTTTCAGATAAGCGCAAAGGAACAAGAGATACTGAGTGACAGTGAAGTACAACATCACACTATCGTAGTGATGTATCGTTGTGTGTGACAACTCTGCAGTCTCTCTGGTGTGTATATATCTTAACACATGTACAGCAACTTTCGTCTGACGTCGTTCTACAGCCTGGATATATGAGCTCAAGAACCACTTGTCATGTTCTAAATGTGTTCATTTTAATTTAATTTTACAAAGCTAACATTTAACATCATGAATTGGTCTTTTTTTTACTGCAGGTTTAGTCAAGTATTCATTAAAAACAGTAACACTTGAGAGTGGCAGAAGCTGATCTCTGCTCACTTGCCAACTAGTTCCTACACACTTTCCATCCTAGTAAAGGCTAGTCAGTCTATCATTGCTTCATGTACAGAAGTACATGTACTGTCTGCCTTGGCGATGCTCTATTCTGCTGTTGATTGCACAAGATGTATTAGACTATTTGATATATGTATTTATGCATAGTTCCAGCTGTAGCATCCCAAGCTTTTTTAATTAACTCTATGAGATTTTTTTTAAAATTCTATGTGCTCCTTTCTGATTAAAAGCTAGACAGTTTTACATTTATAACTGGTAGTTTGTAAGTCTGTCACAATATACTGATATTGATGATAACTGTAATATTTAAAAAAAAAACAAAAAAACTACTGATATCATGTTAATAATACACAACGTGTAAATAATCCAGAGCCTCTTAAACATACTATATGCACTGAAATTGTATTTTGAGTATAATAAATTTGCCAATTTAATGATGAATTTGACTGATAGCATTTTTTTCCCTCTCAAATTTTCTATCAATACCATGAATTCTTTTGGCCACAATAATTGTGTAGTCAGGACCTGATATTGAGACAGTTCTAGTGATATGAACAGGCTGCAAAGTACCCGTCTAATGAAAAGGAAAGAATGTTATATATATATGTACTGTTCATCTTTTTAACCGCATTGCAAAATTAAATGAATCCAGTCTGGAAATTGAGATAAAATGAGCAGATCTGTGATAAATTAGTGAAATTGTTGAGACTGGAGCTTCTTCGTTGGCTATTTCACATTTAGCCGTGGATTTCTCAAATGCACCGATTCTAATGTATTTCAGTCAGCTAGTCCCTTTAGATTTTGTGGATTTTAAATAAAGGTCAGCAGTTTCCATGATGCTGTTTTTTGATGAGGCAGGCTCACAGTCTATTCAGCATCTAACAGTGAATGAACGAGCACGCAGAGACCAGGTTACCCAGACAACGCGTTTACATGCACTACAGTAACCTGGTTACTGTAAAAATCTGTGTTTACGATAAATATTCCTCACTTATTTTGACTATCGTGGAGCTACAACGTGCTGCTTCCTGGATTTTGTGTGCGTTTCTGAGGGCTGGTGTGCAGAAAGTGAGAGAACGCAGCTTTTTCTTAAGAAATAGTGTCATGGAAACTGATTTATTTAGATGTAAGTTGACTACTTTGTGTTACTGTCTGCTTT